>CAUYSK010055822.1:0-14610 GCA_963575035.1 Avahi laniger | reverse complement strand
TGAAGATGAAAAACAAGTATGTATTTTCCCCTGGGGAGGGGGAATTGGAAATATTTTAGTAGATAATCAAGATAAATTTCAAAATGTTCGTCATATCCCTCGCTGTTTCTCTTGAAGGCTTTGTTGATGTTACGTGTGTATGTGTGTGTGTATATATTTCTCACTAATATGTATTTATATGTAATATATTACACACACACGTAAACATACACACATGCAAATAGAAAAAGCTGTATATAGGGGTAATAGTTCTTTTGTCACATGGAAGCAGTTTGTGCTCCTCAATGCCCCGTATTTGTGAAAACCATTAATACTCAAGAAATTCTAGAGGACAAAGCATTGGAAACGGTTTGGTAGAGGAAACTTTACCCCCAGCTCAGATTGAGATGAGCTGTTTCTTAAAAGGAATATTACTGCTACATGGATGGCTGTCGATGATATATGGGAATCGGTGTCGTAATTGTCATTGCCTGTGGACTTGACCATGTACGGGGTCAAACCATGGTGGAATCTCAAGTTGGCATCAGGAAGAAATGGCAAAATCTTGAGCAGGAAAGGACCTAGGATTTGACTAGGGGAAAACATTTGCAGAAGGTGTCAGATTTGTTACTGCAGAAGGCATGCAGACTTTAGTGGAATTTTTTTTAAAAGAATAAAAGAATATGCTTTTTAAAAGGAAACATTGGGAGAGACTAAGCTGAGTGATTCTATGAAAATGTATAATTTCTTGTTTATAACCTTTAAAATTTGCGTTTTAGAGAAATCTCAGTAAAATGAAAGCAATGTACATTTTGATGCATTCTTGTTGCTACCTGTGAATTAGTGCTTGGAAACACTGGAGGAAAGAAAATCTAGATGTAAAAGTCACAGAAACTACCAACTCATCACTTTTACGCAATTTGCTAAAGCATTTTCACTCTCATCACTGAAGTGAAATCATGCCATTAACCTTGCTACCCCTTCTCTACCTTAAAGACGTCCCAGCAAACATTAAACTCAGTTTGTTTTGGCTTTATTTCCAGCAGAATCATTGGATCTAAAAAGTCTCCTTTCCTTAAAAAAAATACCTGAAAACAAATCAAGAGAGTCATCAAATCTAATCATAGTTATTTAGTACTTGTCAGACAACCAGGACAACAAGATTAGGGACTGTTTGCTTATTCTAGAGAAGTTTTTTTTTTTTTCTTGCTTGCTTTCTTTCTTTTTAAGGCGTAAAACAGCTGTTGAAGATGGAGGTATTCTGCAAGCATGACTCAAGCACATTATTGTGTGAAGACAACAACCAAATCATATCCTATTTTTACCAGGGTGCTACATTTGCTAAGGAGAAATGTGATATATACCTGATATTTACAAGATTTAGAATCAGTTCTGTGAACTATATTGTGCTTGATGATTTTAAGAGAAAACGACTCCAAAGATTCTAAGTGTGGTCTAGACACATATGAATATCTGTGTTAATTTGTGGCATCTTGCCATATTGCTGTAGCAGTATTTCCACGTGTTAGTCTATTCTTTGACAACCATTTCACTTCGCTCGTTTTATTTACGTCTGAATTCTTACGAACCATTGATATTTCTTATTCCCCTCGTGCACACATACTTTTAAAATTATTGAGAGAAAAAGAGAGGGAACCAAACAAAATGGTACATGGTTAAGTATGAGTATGTTTTGATTTTTCTTCTCAGATTTAAAGAAAACATGCATATCTACATATCTTAACTCAGTCACCGTTCCAAAACATGGAATTTTGTCATTTTCAAAATCTTTTTCCCAGAAAACAGCCTTATTTGTGCCCTCTAGTGGTAGATGCATAAACGTTTGCAGTAAGAGAAAAAGCTGACTTTTTTTCTTTAGACGTGTAATGATTCAACATCCAAATAACTGAATAATGCTACCCCATACATATACTTCGAGAAAAATCTTATGCAATTGAGCTTAATGTATTTTCCAAATGCATCAAAATTATGCGTTAAAGAGACAACCCACCACTTATCTAGCTAGAGAAAGTTCTTAGGTCACAAAAGTACATCTCCTCTTGATTTTTATGAACCAACTTGTCCAACAAAACGCTGTTATTTTTCGAGGAAAAATAAGTGCCTATTCCACAAATGCATTTTCTCTTCTTGAGGTCCATTTTATGAACATTCTTCTTAATTGCTGCATTAGTCTGTAAACTGTTTCTTACTTTTGTATATATGGCTACCATTAGAAACCAGCATGAAAAAAGAAACTGCCTTGTTTAACATAGCAAGAATTGACTCTGACAGAAAACTTTCAAATAGGAGTCGATTCTGAACTCATGGCCCAATCTGCTGGATTGATAACCAGTTCTGTTTCCTGTCCCTGAAACAGCCACAGCCTTCATTTGACACATCCATTTATTTATATGACCAAGGTTGATTGGGCCAGAAATGGACTCCTTATCCAAACCAAGCCAACTAGAATCCTCCCCCGGGGATTTTTGAAACTAGAACGGAGAAAGAAAATAAGTCTATTTCTAGCGTAGGAAGCCTTGCAATACATTTTTTAGAAAATTGTTGGTGGCTGTGTTTACTGCTCGATTTGAGTGAGAGGTGGTGAGTCAAAGATAGGAAAGGACATTTTGGTGGCACACATGGCCCTGGTATCTCCCTCTGCTGGGATAGAGTTGTCTGCCCTTCCTGTATCCCCACTTTTCTCTTGATGGATCGTTTAAACTATCCTTGGATTTTGTAACCCAATAAATTCTAAATTTGCTTAGGTTAATTTGAGTTTGAACTTGGTTTCTATCACTTTCTGCAAAACCAATATGACAGGGTATGTTGTCAGTTTTTTGTTTTGAATTTCCTCATAATCCAATCTGCAGATCAAGTTTTGACAAAGAAATCAGAGCTACTGTGAAAGTGTCAGGTAGTTCCCCTCCCAAAATTGTGATCTCTTTCATATTCATTACAACAGTTTGCTAAGTCCAAATTGTATTACTTTAGCCTCATTTAGAAGCATCACATCTCTTTCTTTAAAATCTCTTTCTTCCTACTTTCTTACTCTTCCTTGCAAAAACTAGGTAATATTAAATTAAGAGCACACTAGAGTTCGTTTGTAGTAATCTGTTATCCCTTACAGGTAAATTTTAGTGTTTTATCTCTAAAATTGTGGAATGATAACACTTTGTCTCCTTTTGAAGTAATTTTGAAATAAAAGAAAAGGAGAAAAAGTGTAAAAATCTCTGGGTGGGTTTGACACACACCTCTTTTGCCTCTGACATGATCCAGTGTCTAACATTGTGTCTAGTGTATAGAAATTATTTAATCAGTTTTGGTGAAATATAATAGCAAAACTACTTAACATTTATTGAGTATCTACTATGTGCCAGATACTGTACTGAGTAGTCATTTATATTAAGTTTTAATTTTTACAACTTTTGTAGACCACTATTATTATTCCCGTTATAAATGAGTAAAAGTGGAGAGGTTGCCCAAGAACACACAGCTAATAAGAAACGGTACTGTCTCAGAACATTTTTACTTTGTCACTGTTTTCCACCAAAGCACCAAACGTGGATGAGTAATCAGTTTAGGGGTATCTAGAGGAGTTTGATCTAAAGCTGCCACCATAAACTTGATGTTACATTAAGACTCGTGCACCCCACTATGTTTACTGTAAGACAGTTACATTAGAATGAAAATAATTAGTACGTTAGACACCTTGGGAAGGTATGCTGGGCATACCCTGGCTTGGTTTACAGCAGGCTGTCAGAGAGAGAGGGTGAATGGATGAATTAGTTGTGATAGCTGTCCAGCCCTGAGCACCAACATGCTGAAAGCTTTATGAGATAGAAACTTCCCAGGCATTCCTTGTTTCTCACATAACTAACCACTCTTTGATTGTCTCACGCCTCTGCCCAGTACCCTCTGCCTCTGGGAATTAAGAGGCTACTCTGGGTTCCTCTCCTTCCACCCTTAACTAGAATCATCTCCTCCTTTTTCCCTCCTTGACAGTAATTAAGCCGTCATTCAGGGAGCATAGCTCTTGGGACATAGGAAGTGATGAAAGGGAACTACTTCTTTGGATTAGTAACAATCATCATCTGCCAATCACTTTCACTACGAATTTTACATATTTTACTGCCAATCTTCACAACAACCCTACAAGGTATGTGGTATTTTCCATTTCATAGATGAAAAAACTGAGACTCAGATGAGTTATGAGCATTCAAATTCCTTGAAGCTCTGATGTGGGAGAAACAAGATTCACACTCAGGTCTGCTGATCACAGGGGCTGTGCTGTTCGGACAAAGGTAACCACCTCTGCCTCCAAAAAAGACCACAGGGACATTTGAACGTGTGGCATAGATGGAGCTCACAGCAAGGCAGTCAAGGGAATTCCACATGTTGGGAAATATGAACCATGACCTTTGCCTTGCAGTGTACATAGTGATAGATAATTAAAAAGCACATGGTACTCGGGAAATTTGTAGGTTTTAAATTTTATTATGTATCTTACTCTGTATGGGTACAAAGTCAGAACTGAAAAACTGAAAAGTGGTTTTACCGTATAAAAAGAATACCGATTACAGTCATTTATGTAAGCTGCTTACCATTTACGAACAACTCCTATGTGGCACAATAGCCATGCTTCATAGAATGGCACAAACCATCCTTGGATTTATTGCTAGAAATTCGTGTCCTTTCAAGTATGCGCAGCTATTTCTGTTCAGGAGCAAGTGTATGGTGTCTTTTCCTCTGTCCTTCTCAGGGCACCAAGGGTGCCTCGTTAATGAGGCACTGGATCCATACCTTGCCATGTGTCCAGCTGCTCTGGCCTTGGATGGCAGGGTCCTTCTGCACTGTGTTTTCCGTGTAAACATGTGGGTTCTTTTCCTTAATTTCCACATCACAACTAACAAGGAGAAATTATGGAAGTGTCTGGCAATAATGGGAACAAGAGGACGACAGGAAGAATAACAGAGCTTTTGTCTTATCAGGTTTCCTTTTTCATGTCAGCACTTGCCTTTATGTGGCGAGGGACAGTCTACTTTCCACCGCAGGGACTCCTCAGGACCTCATTGTCTAGGTCAACCTGAAATCCCAATCCTGGCATTTCTCTTCCCCAGGACCCTAGCCTGAGTCCCACCTCCTGTATCATGATATCTTATGCCAGGACTCACACCTTTCATCGACTGGCAATGAGACCATTATTTCTTTCAGACAAAGCCTCACCCCATCTGAATGATGTGACCTGACGTATTATAGCCCTAACTAAACAATGGCACAATAGTACAACATCTGTACATGTCCCAAGGTTTGTATCATCAGATTTGGAGGGTACAGACAGATGATGACTATAATTTATTCACCAGACTAAGACCTTTTGAGAGTAAAATGAGGAGCTATTAATCATTGTGCCAGGACAGTAAACAAAAACTGGTATGTATGTTTCCCCCTACAGATTTGGGGTGTTGACAGTACAGAAGAGGGTGCCTGGTTTGCACCAAGCTTAAGTGCATTTCTTTCCAAGGACTCCTCATCCAGTTGGAGTCCAGTTTTTTCACTACATGTCAAAGTATGACCAGACACCTCAGTTGCCTATTACTTTATCATTGTAAAATAAACCAAAGCCTAGACACCTATGTACAGTTTCTAGTACTGTTGCTTAAATAATTTTGTTTGCTTATTCAAAGCATGTCTCCGGAGGATAAGGTTGCAGTTAATTTTGTGAAGATCCTAAACACTATTTCATCATAAATTTTAGCTTTTAACCTTTGTCAGTTATCTCAGTTTGGTTGCCAGGAGGGACAGATTTCTGAGATGGGGTTGCTTCAGCAGCATACATACATTGTGACCATTGGAAAAACAATGAGAAACTCAAGTTTAATAAAGAGTGCTGGGTAGAGAGGTGGTGCTGCAGGAATGACCGCATGGCTGGCTGAGGGTACAGTGAAGCACCACGTTAGCATCCAAAACTTTGCAGAGTTTAAAAGTGACCTCATTGCTGTTTCTCAAATTTAATGGGCAGGGTGGCCTAGTTTCAGATTCTTATCATTGTCACAAATTTTGTAAATGTTCTTTGACTGCATAATCTAATATCCCAGCTGCTCTCCCTGTCTTGAATAAAAATTCCATGCTGGTCCATTAGCCAAGTATGGGAGACAGGAAGGGAAAGGCTCTGGGTCATTATTCTCTTTTTATCTGGAATAAGCCAAATACATATGAGTTAATCGAGATAAAAAAAAAAACATGGAGAAAGATATGTTATTTTTGTTTTGTTTTTTTGCTAACTGGAAACAGGAAATTTTCATGTTCATATCAGCCATCCTTACTTTGGATGACTTCATGCGTTCAAGCCTGCAGACTCCCTTTATCAACCTAGCTTTTTCCTCTTAGAATTTATTTATTAAATCTGTGGGCTGCTTTATAGCTAGGCTCACTGCCTATGTTTTTCCTACAATAACTAATTCGTCCAACAGGATAATTCTGGCTGCTAGAGCTTTTTTTTTTTTTTTTTTTGTATTTTTTTCCCCCCAATTACAGCCTTTGGAATAAGGGAGCCTATTTTCCAAGCAATGCTGTGGGTGTGTTGGGGCTGATTATTTCCTGTGGATTTTTTTGTTTTTCTTTTTGGTTAATATGGGAGGCAGAGCAGTGTAGCAGTCATGAACTCAAACTTCTGATGAGACTACCTGAGTCCAGCCATTAGCTCTGCCACTACATATGTGATCTTGGACATGCCCCTTAAACTTTCTGTGCCTGTCTCCTCATCTATGAAATAGGGACAATAATTGTAATAATAGTACCTACTTCACAGGGTTGCTGTAAGGATTCCATGATTTAAAACACACATAGTGGTTAAACCAGTACTTGGAGTCTAATAATTATGTGATAAATATCAACTATCAGTGTTTGTATTCCAGATATGAATACAGTTTTTATTGTTAAGGCATAAAATGACATAGAATGGAGCATCAAATTTAAAAAACTCTCATTGTCTAAAGATTTTTGGGTCATATTAGGATATATTTCACTTCTGGAGATCCTGCTTCTTTCAGGGAATACAGCTCTACGTAGCAAATGCAATGAGATATGTAAATTAAGTGGAAAGATTTATAGCCAAACTCTCATTTAAAAATCCACTGGGATTGAGTTTCAAATCCCACATGTATAGAAACTCTGTTTACAGGCAGTTTTCCAAATACCATAAACTCCATTATAGAGCCGTCAACCAAAATCCTAGTACCTTATTCATTTTTAACTCTCTTTTTGCTATTTGTAATAAAACAACAAATTAAAGAAATTCTTAATAAAAATTCCAAATTTAACTCAGATAAGGTTTTATTGTAATTGCATTTCTGTAAATGTGATATTTGTCCATGTGGTTTTTAGAAACTAAATGCTGTTGAATTTTCTCATAGTTCAAGTGAACCTTGTTTTACGTGAGTACCTTGATACCAGGTCCGGGGTTGGATGGAAGGATTTTAAGAAGAGATAGTGCTGAGTTCATCAAGGGAGTTGTCACATTTTTCTAGTGTGTGTAGGGACAGTTTCTAGGAATTTGCTTCTCTGATTTGTTAGTTCAAAGAAACTTGGCCTGAGGATACATTGAAGAGGTTCGAGTTTAAGAATCTAGAAATGACCAAGAAACATTTGTACCAATAGAGATTTTTTTTGTTTCATTTAAAAATCCTTAATTTAAGCTACTTTGTGAAAAGATAACCAACAAGCACTTATTTTCGAATTCCTCCATTCAGATGCCATATCAATCATTATAACGAACATTCGTGTCTTTATAGAGTTGAGTTTCATCCTGGTGCTCCAAACAATAAGTCCTTGTCACTTGCTCTTTGCCAGTTTACACTGTGAGTTTTTTCTCACAGTTTCCACACCAAGCTGGTTAAGATTATTAATTTTATTGTGTGCAAAGGCACAATCCCTAAGATAGGCTAAACAATATCCGACGCCCATAATTACTGGAATTACTGTTATCGGGGTCCAGTGTACATGCCTGGGTGGGGCTGCCAATCACAGCGCCACCTTTCCTTCGAGGTGGGCAGAAATATACCTGCATCGTTCTCTTCTGCAGGTTCAGGAAAAACTCACAGGTCTGGTCAGGCCAGGCTGCTTGGGGATCTTCTTTCCTCAGCACTGGAAAGACTAAGGGGGCGTGAAAGACAGGACGGAAATAACTTGACTAAACACCGCGCTCTCTCACAGACTTTGTCTACCATGGTCGTCTTCAGAATGCATGGCACCTGCATTTTTCTGAAGGGATGTTAGTCTCCTTATAGGCACGGTCTATGTCTTACTTGTCTGTTCAGTACTCAGTGTCTAGCCCAGTGCCTTGTTCAAGGCATATACACAACATATGAATTTTAACGTAATAAATAGTGCATAAGGAGAAGAAAGATGACAAAATAAATGGAAGCGTTTTTGGTTATTGATCTTTTTTTGTGTGTGTTTTAGATATTTGTTCAATTTGTGTGTTTTGCACAAAGAGATCAAAGAAAGTGAGGTATGTCAATTTTCCCAGAATAAACAGTAGGGAAACGTATCAAAAATCCATTCCCCATGTACACTGACCAGGCTGTTGGTGCTTGTGACGTGGGTGTTAACCTCCACAGGCCGACACCAGGGAATTCTAAACAAAGCAGCCCATGACCTACTCTGCTGTATGACAAATGGAAGCTAAAAACATGCTTTTAACAAGCCCAAATGAAACTGTTAACTAAGTCAATTGTCAGGTAACAATTAATTGATCAAAAATGTTGGGATTGTTTTAACTAGATTTTCAACTCAGTTAATTATGACTAATAGAATGAATATTTTTCTCTTTTCTTGGGAAATAGTACCTTCTCAATTTCCATTTCTATATGTTTCTTTATACATTTTTCTCTATAGAAGTCTTTTACCATATATATACTCTTCTATTATATATATATATACACATAACACACTTTTATAATACACAAACATGCACACACACATATATGTAATAGAGAACTGATTTAGCATGGTCTAAATTATAGCCTATTTTAATAAGACTTTTATAAGTCTGATTTTCTTTTATTACTTGAAGTGTAAACAACCTTTTATATACTCCTTTTATGTACCCACTTGTTTAATAGGAGAAGCTATTCCAACCTGGTCATATTGTTCTAAATTTTATGTAATAACTATGATCAAAGAGCTATTTGAAATAGTTTGTCAGATTAAAATGAGAGCTAACATAGACTCATAAAGTAAAAATAATTATTTTAAAATAACTCTTCCATTAAAATATTACAGTGCTAGATTGTTAGGAGATTTCTGATGAAAAATAAATGTGTTGAGGGTAGAAAATAATGGTCAGCATCCACTTCGATATAATTATAGGACATAGAATAGAATGGCCTTCATTTTTGATGGTTTTGATAGCAGATGTTCCAAAGCTCCCTGCTGACTGTGTTTTTAGGGATAAATGAAACTGCTCAAATGGAAATTTATTCAGGTCAACAAAACACCTGAAAGTCTTTTTAACGTTGTCACATAATGTTTTATTGATAACTTTTAGATTCAAATAAAGGGTAAGTAATGGTGTCTTTACTCCAAAGTAAACTCTCTTAGGAGAAAGAAAATTGCTTGTAACTTTTAAATGAAGACATTCCTGGAGTCATTTGTCTGTCTGTCACCTGCTTCTTTAATTTGGAGCTCAGAATTGAGATAGTCAAGCCTCTATTTTAATAGCTCTATATTAAAAATGGTCTTTGCAATGTCCCTAATTTATTTATATTATCTATCCATTTATTATGATTATTTCTCCTACTGTACACATTAAATACTTTAAAAGTGTACCAACATGTAATGTTTTGTGTGTATTTACAAAAATAATTCTGTGCTATAAATTTTTTGTCTTTTCTTTCTTCTTTCAATGTTTCATGTTTAAGGTCTCCCCGTGTTCCTTCTCTCTGCTGCATGCTGTTCTGCAGTGTGCTTTCAGTATATGCTACAATTCCTCCTCCTCATGGAGGACCCAGGGCTACCCCCAGCTCCCCGTTCCCACGTAGAAGGCCATGGCAAACATGCCCATTCAGATCTGCTGATGGATTTTGTGAAAGTGTCTCTGGAATATACATCCAGGAGTGAGACTGTTGTTATTAAGGCAAACAAATTCTTAATTTCATAAATCCTACCAATTTGATGCAGAATGGCTGTACAATTTTATATCCACAAGTAAATAAGAGTACTCTTCTCCTTATATCTTTACTAACAGTTGATAATACTGACTTTCCTAATTTCTACCATTTTGAAGGATCGAATGTGTTATTTTATCATCTCTCATTGTTGTAATTTGTGTTTCTGTGATCACCAGTGAGTCTGAGCCTTTAGTTCTGTATTCAGTACTGAGAAAAATATAAAACTAGATGTAGGATGTAGTCTAATGGAGCCTAGAACATGTTTGAAGATCAGAAACAATACATATAAATAAATTAGGTAGCAATCTCTGTGACCTTAAATACTAAGGATTTTGGAGTGTGATATTAACTGAGCTGTAGTATTTGGTTAAGGCTTCATAAAGAAAATGGGATTCAGATGAATCCCATCGAGATGGAGAGAAGAGACTCTATGACAGACCAAATGACACGAGTGAGAGCAGGAAGACGAGAGTGGGTTGAGCATATGACTGGGGCAATGAGCAGATCAGGTTGGGGACAGCAGAGGACTGTGTAGGGGACAGCAGGAGCACATCTTAAACAGGAAGGAAGAAGCCACATTCTAGCAGAATTGAGAGCTTTCATTTGGACTAATGTTAAACAATGGGAGCTGCTGTGGTTTCTTCATGTAAAAGCATCAGTTGAAATAGAAATTTAACTTGCTCTCCCTCTCTGGTTTAAAAAGACAACTACTCACATGATGGGTTTCATCACTGGCATAGGAGATACTTCACAAGTCGCAAGTATGCCAGCAGTGCATCCCAGTTTGTCAGCTGCTCACTTTCAGAGAAGATTCAGCCTTCATTGCCTGCTGCATTGGGCAGACACGTTGCGGGGAGGCAAAGGAGAGAATTCATGTCTATGTGGAGACACCAGAGACACATCAGTTGGAGATTTTTGCTTTTAATTGCAATGAATTTCAAGTCACCCACTTTAGATGTTAACTGTCCACAATGCAAAAATGCACCCAGTTTTGCCAGGCATTTATTCATTTGGTGGAAGTTCTATTTAAACAAGCAGGAAGAGAGGCGGGCAGCATTTACCAAGTACACAGCCTTTCAGTATAAAATCTCTAAGCATTAGCGCTGTAATTGTAGTCAGCCGATAAGTGGATTTCATTCCCAGGGCTAGCAGGGGCCTGTCCTTCCCTCACAGACTCTTAAACATCTCACCCCCTCGGCTCTTTGTTCACTTTGCAACTTAAAAGATATTTGACAATGTCATCTTCGAGCATTTGGCATTCCTTTGTACTTTGTTTTTCTTTATGTTAATACTTTATTTTCCTTGTTTCTTGTTTCCTACTTGCAGCAGGTAGAATAATTGCTCCCCAAATGTGTCCACAGCCTAATTCCAAAAACCTATAAATATGTTCAGTTACATGGAAAAAACGGTATTAAATTTGCAGATAGAATTTAGTTGCTGATCTGTTGATCTTACCACAGGGAGATAGAGTATCCTGCATTATCCAGGTGGGCCCAATGTAGTCACAAGGGTCCTTAAAAGTGGAAGAGTGAGGTGAAAAAGGGCAAAGTGATGTCATGAATAAAGCATTCAACCCACTGTCTAGACCTGCCAAAGTTGGAGGAAGGGGACCACCAGCCAACGAATGCAGGCAGCCTCTAGAGGCTTGAAAAAGCAAGGACATCCAAATTCCCTAGAGCCACCAGGGGTAATACAGTCCTACCTTGACTCTAGCTCAGGGAGACCCATTTTTGAACTTCCGTCTTCCAGAACCGTAAGATAATAACTTTGTACAGTTTTAAGTCACTAAGTGTGTGGTGATTTGTTACAGGAGCAACAGGAAACTAATACAATACTTTATTGCTTTTTTTTGGCCCAAGGAAAGCACACTTTATAACCCAATAGATTATGTCTACAAAGAACTTTAATTTACCAGGATGTCCCTTAATTCTTAATTAGAAAGTGTTCTTTATTATACATATTGCACTTGTATCTTCCCAAAGAGAACTAACATGTATATGTTTTAAAGAATTGAGAAATGGAAATACCCATGTAATATACATTCCTTTATTGGTGTCAAATACAGACATAAATCTACTGCAATGGTTATGGAATTTTGGTATCGATACTCTTTCCAAGTTTCGGTGAAAGGAGACAAATTATGCCAGGTTTAATGCTCGTCTACTATGTGGAATTCTTCTAAATAGATATAAAACTGTATCATAATGCAATTATTAAAGAATCTCTCTGCTTCAAAGTTTAATCAATGTCCCCAGAAGGTGGTGGGGGGGTTGATTTTCAAATTTTAAGAGAACTCAGCATTAATAAAAGCGTGCCTATGGCCAAAGAGAATGCCATCAATCTCTTCTGAACTAAATCACTTCTCTTTGGAAGACAAGGCTTTTCTTTTTCACATACATTCTTCAGTGACCCAGGGACTTTGTGCTGTGTTTCCCTTTGTCTCTTGTTTGCTGTGAATTTGGAGTGTTATCAAGTGTTCATGGGAGAATGAGGGTGGGGTTTTCCAAAATCAGCACTCACATGGGGGTGAGTCACGTGGCCATCTTTGTTAAAAAGCCCAGAAAGTTTGATTCACTGGAACTAATTCAAATTTCCTTTCACTGGAACATGGGTTCAGAGCCAAATGGTCATTATAGAATCAGCTTTAGCTCTGTTAACGTTGACACTGCAGATACCAGAGGGCCTCCTATCTCTTCTTGGTCAGTTCTCTTGTCAGACATGGGCATATTAGTCCAGTTTCTTACTGGGGCCAGAGTTCCTGAATGGCTGGCCTTCCCTGTGACAGAGTAAGGGTTAATGTTAATGATGAAAATAATAATGGTAATAGCTAACAACTGTTGAGTTCCTAGTATGGGCTACTATTCAAGGGATTTTTCCTCTTAACAACCTTATGTGTTAAGTGCTCCTATATTCATCCATTTTACAGATGAGGAAACTGAGGCACAGGGAAGTCAAGCAACTTTTCCAAGTTTCCCTTGTTAGTAAGTGATAAAGTCAGGATTTGTTATCAGGTAGTGTGGTGTAAAGACTGGCACTGAACTGACTGCCTCTTTGCGAGAGCTGGGACAGGCAGTGTTCATAAAGTCTTCTTCTCTCCTGGAGAGGGGGCAGGTGCTCCCTCACCACTGAAAGATGGGGATGGAGGAGTCGGCATGAGCAGAGCAAGCACAGGTGAACCTTGCTTGTCTGCACGTCATCTACAGCTGAAGACATCTAAGAGCTGACAACAGAGACAATAGTTATTGTTTTTTAATTTATAGCTCTGCCAATAATCCTATTGTTAACACCATTCATTTGCTTGTTTTAATTTTAGTGTCTCCTTCCTTCAAGTCATTGGCATTGCTCAGTGGTGAGAGAATTTCTCGCATTCTGCCTTTCCTGGAAGAAATCTAGGGTCAACCAACATTTCACAAATGTAACACTTGTAACAAAAAGAATAGAATATTAAGAAATAATGTATAAATAAGAAAACCATAAATACTCATGATTCTCTGATTTATGATTTCTTATGTTTCTAAATGTGAAGAAAAATCATGCTAATGATTTTTGAATCTAATTTTATTTTTTATGATGCATCGTTTTTAGAGAATAAGAAGAGTTAACGTCATGGACATTGAATTTGGGCAAACTGGGAGGTGAAGCGTTGCATTACAACTTAGTAGTTTTGTGACCTTAGGCAAATCCTTTGATTTTTCTGATACTTGGTTTACATTTCATCTGGAAAGTAGAAGAGATAATAATTCTTAGCCCATAGATTTATTGCGAAGTTAAAATAAGATACTGTGTGTAAAACATTTGGTCTAATGGTTAGTACAAAGATATTCTTTCATATACAGGTGTTCATTATTATTGCATTAAGCTTGGTCCTTGTTTTTATGTATGTCTCTTTCTCCTTATGAGACAAGTGAACTTTTGTTTCAGAGTAAATATAAATTTATAGATATGCAAAAATGATCACAATATCATATCTTATGAGGAGCCCATGGGCAGGCAGCCTAGTGCAATGGAAGTGCTGGACAAGGCATTGAGAAGTGAGGTCTGGGGTAACCCTGTGGTTCTGGTAACCCTGAAGTTACTCTGCTTGTTGCCTTGAGCAAAACATTCTAGTCATTGGAACTTTGATTCCACCTATAAAGTGACAACAGTCAGATCTTTAGGTATTTCATAGAGACAGAATTTACATTCCTCTCCACTTCCAGAAGGGCAAATGGCTTGATCTTTGTTAGACTTGGTTTCCTTATTGGTAAAATGTGACTAATGACAGTAACTACTGCACAGGATTGTGGAGAAATTTGGATGAGATGCTGGCATACAGGAAGTGCTCAGTAAGAGATAGATATTCTTATTAGCAAGATTATTATTGGTATTTAATTATTAATTTGTCATCATATAAACTTGAAGATTGGTTGCAAGTATGCTTTAGAACAATTTGACAGTTCCTCAAAAATTAAACATAGAATTA
>CAUYSK010055820.1:0-11175 GCA_963575035.1 Avahi laniger | reverse complement strand
AGAGGATATAAACAGGTGGAAAACCATACCATGCTCATGGGTTGGCAGAATCAACATCAATACATGAGCGGATTAATAAAATATGGTATATGTATACCATGGAGTACTATTCAGCTTTAAGAAACAATGGTGATATAGCATCTCTTGTATACTCCTGGATAGAGCTGGAACACATTCTACTAAGTGAAGTATCCCAAGAATGGAAAGACAAGCACCACATGTACTCACCATCAAATTGGTATTAACCGATCAACACATAAGTGCACATATAAGAATAACATCTATTGGATGTTGGGCAGGGGGGAGGGGGGAGGGAGGAGGGGAGGGGAGGGGGGAGGGGATGGGCATATGCATACACAAAGAGTGCGATGTGCACCACCCGAAGGATGGACATATTTGAAACTTGGACTTGAGGAGAGGGGGGGCAAGGGCAACATACGTAACCTAAACATCGGTACCCCCATAATATGCTGAAATTAAAAAAAAAACAATTTTGCTGGGTAAGCTTAACAGCAGTTTCATCTGTAAAAAAGATGATACATTTGCTTTAGGGCAGGCCAATAGAAAACATTCAGACTGAATAAATGGCTGTAAGAAAGTTGTAAGAAAGGTAGATAGGGAGAACTCAAGAAAAAGATGGCTGTTTGAGGAATCCCGTGTAAGGCTGGAGTGAGTCAGCACTACTACCTCCCTGATTTTAGTTGGCCTGGAGCAGTCCAGGTGAAGTTGATTTTCGCCAGAACATGGAGGTAGATCCCAAATGGTAGCAGTTGAGACAATTAGGCTTCATTTAATTTGTAGTTACATAATTTTCAGCCATAAAATTCTTAAAAGTATTTTCTTATAATCAACAATGATTTTATTTTTGTAGTTATGTTCAATTATTCTTAATACAATAGAATTTGAACATATTTAACTATTCTGGCAAATTTTTTCTTTATTTTAAGATGCTTCCATATTTTTAACTTCAATATATTTATAGGTATATTATTTGATTGCTCTTTAATTTTTATGAAAATTTATAAAAATAAAGTAAGTAATGATCCTAATAAATTACCACCTTCCTTTCATATTATATATTGTAAATCATCATGTAATTTCTTTTCTGTAGCTGGTTCTGAGGCTATCCTGTACTTTAGCCCCTATTTTTTCTTATTTTAGCTTACACAGCAGATATTATATGAATTGCTTTTTCTACCAGGTCCCATTGATCTATTGTGAAGAACCAGTATTTCTACTGTTGCCAACATAGTGCGTAATATTTTTTCAGCCTTTATTCCTCTTTAAGCTATCTAGCTGAGAAGAGCAAAGCCTAATGATTAAATACTGTCATATTTGTTAGGGAAATTGAAAATGATACCTTTAAATCTTACTTATTCACACTTCATTAGTTTAGAATTTGCAAGAATACAGTCAAGCACTGAGGTGAAGGTTACACTTGCATTACATAAGAAAATTATTAAGGAAAAAAGTTCTAAAAGCATTTCATTATGAAAATGGTGATCAATTTAAAAGAACAAATTTTACATAATTGTAATTTAAACACCATCCAGTCCAACTTAAACTGATGCTTTGATATTTTAATTATAAATTTCTAACCATTATATTTAGTTAAGGAGTTGCATGCTCTTAGAAATTATAATTAAATTCATCTTTTGAAATTATTAAAAAAAAGAACAGAGAAATACCTCTGCATGAGCATCTACAGAATTACTACATGGAGGTTATTGTTTGTATGCTCATGTGCCAATAAGAACTTTTGGATCCCTTTAGTAAAATCAAGATGAACAGAATTACTTAAACAAAGAAAGATGCAACCTAATCGATTATATAAGGATATGTCTAATGCCATAATGTAATAAACCTTTTTACAGCATTCATGAAGAACATAACAAGTTGGATAATAGAAATTTTTTTGTGTGTGTCTCCATTCTGTTTTTTGAAATTCACCATTTGTTCACTCATTGATCCTATCTGTGAATAACAGTGAGACATACTGCAATATGTGAATACAAGTATCCAGAGATGTATTCTCTATTGAAAAGGGAGCATACTTTACTAGGCTTTATCATAACCTGCCTAATTTTATTTTTAGAACACTTAATCCCTATGTAGTTGCAAATAATGGTTTCCTAAGTTCTAAGATATTGGGTCTGAGGAAATCTTCATGAGAGAGGATTTTTATGGTTAGTAGAAATGTTTGCATCTAGTTGTAAATATCTTATTATATCTGGAATACAATTTAGTCTAATTTGAGATTTTCAAATTTAAGAGTCAAGTCTGGGAAAAGAGTGACCACATCCAAATGTTGGCCACCTTTGGATCCAACTTGAACAATTAAACAACCTCCTACATTATATATTTTTATTTCTTCTATGTTAAATATTTTTCAAACTTAGTTCTTTATAATATGTTTCAAAAAAAATCACTGAGTATATTTTGGAAATATATACTGCCAAACACACACACACACACACACACACGCACACACATATACAGTTTTCACTTGTTAAAATTATCTTTCCTCAAATAGCTGCAATTAGATGTAGTTTTGCAAAAAAATACTAACATTCCACAAGTCCATTTTTTCCCATTAATTTCTTTTGTTGTATAAGCTGCATTAACCAAATTTGAAAGCAAAAATCTCACATTGTTTGGAAATTCTCCACGCTAAGGATAAATGGTAAATTATAAAAGAACCAGAAAGCAAATGGGCACTAGAGAAGAAAGTAAAGGAACGAAATGAGAAGAGAGAGAGTATTTCCATGGAACCTTTGTTAGATCTGGAAAAAGAAGAGAAAATTCTGGTAAGTCAGAATTTTGTGATTTATTATGTGTAGGAGTGATGGTCTCTTATAGAAATAGGATATTTATTTGCATCTTCCAATATATTCGTTTTGCAGTAATTAACCAATTTAATTAGAGGATGGAATGTCTACAGGCTGAACAATATATTGAACATTTCTCATTTCTAAGTTGCTTAAATATTTTAAATGGTCAAAAGCCTAGCCTTGAATTGGTTGATGGAAAAAAGGTATATCTCTGATTCTGAAACATCAGCATTCTTTATCCATGTTCCTCACTGATGGAATGTTCAGTAATTGAGACTCAGGGGTTAATTGATTTGATTATCAACTTGAAAGGTAAATCAATCAGCCATATACAGTAGCTGGATCAACTCAAATCTATGCAGCCCAAAAGCACTGCATCTGTAACAACAAATATAATTACCTGTCACTCCTAATTAAGACTCAGGGACTTTGATATAATGGAATCTTGAAGTGTCATCTTTCACTTGTACAACTGATTTGTTCAATTTGTATGTAAGACTCTCCCCATACCGAGACAATTTGACTGTAACTCTGAGAAAAATATTTTTAAAGGAAGCAGTAAAGAAACCCAAAGCTAACTCTGGTCTCTCTAGTCAATTGTTTGTGCTCATTTACACTGCGAAATCATTATAAATTAGTGACTCAAGAACTTTGCTATATTGGGCATGAAAGAGCAAGTGGTCCCAGCATTTAACTCTGTCTGTCCTCCAGATCCTAGGGTAGGCTGCAGAAGATTTCCAGATGATTGCAAACACCATTTCTGTCTGCGTCTTAGTTACTTAGTTGTGTCTAAGTAACATGCAACAAAATGCAGTAGTAAAAATTGTTCAATTTATTTGTCAATCAGTTAAAATTAAACAATTTCTTTGGGTATCAGTGTCTGGGATTACTTTATTTTTTTAAGTAAATTATTTGATTTGGCAGTATTCTTTGACTATATTCGCTAGATAATTTCCTAAAGTAATATAGGCTAGTTTGCTTTGGGGGAAAAATAGCCTGCTTGTTTTCATCCCATTATTCTTCCATTTATTATAGTCCTCTGATTAACATCACATTCACTCGTATACGCTAATTTACTGTATAAATCTGACCCTAACCTTGACTTTGTTTCAATCTTCTATGCAGATATAAAGGCTTTAATCCAATTATGTTGCTTGATATATTGCTGTTCTTTCTTCCTGGACATATTATTCGGTGTTTTGGTAGAGTCTCCCTCTAGCTAAGGACAAGGCTGAAGCCCTCTCCTTTTCCTTGAGATAGACAGATTTAGAGCCCGTTGGCCCCTGAATTAACAATAAATAAATAAATAACCTTTCTGTCTGTCCAGAAAAGAGCCTATCTGCCCAGATTTGGAAATCCTGGAGTGATCTGATCATGTGCATCAGGCACTCTGTTCTGGGAGTTATAGGCACCCTCTGCAAAATGAGTGCTTCTAACTTTGATTCTTCAGCTCTAGGCTTTTCCAAGAATTTACCTGCTTATTCTTAGCAGCAACTGCTAAACAACTATGGTGTGTCTGGGTAATTCTTAATGCTCTTCTTGAGAAGTGCCATAAGTAATTGGATATTGAACTCTTCCAAGAAGGATCTTATCTGTAGGATCCAATTTGATCACATACTTTTCCCCCGGTTTCAGGCCAGAGGAGGGAGCACTGTCTGTCATATGACTCTTCCTCTTGCCTATTTACTAGATAGAGGTCCTCATATGTGCCTATCCCTCTGTCTCTCACCTAACTATGGCTTTTCCCAGGAATATCTCATCCAATAAAAGAATTTTTCCACTAACCACTGGCTAATGAAGAGACAATCAATAATATACTTATATTGACCAAGGCCTAGTGGTCTTTTAAATGAATCAATGGTAAGAGAGCTATGCTTTACAGAAATTATAAAACTGGGCCATATAGAAGTCCATTCAGAACTGTTTGGTTCACACTTGCTCTGTGTGCTTTCGACTAATAGACATTATCCATTTTTTTTTTCTGGGTACATTCCAAGAGTCAGGCAACCACAGTGTCAAAAAGAATTAGCAAAATGAGAACCTTCTTGAATCCTGCCACATGAATAATAAGGAACTATGACTTTTAAAGGTATTCTTCGGATCTCTGTTATATTCTTAACATTCAAGGAAGAGGACTGAAACACAATTTTTGTTTTGTCACTAGAAGCGAACCCACTCATAGATTCTGGAGTGAAAAATACTGATAATAGTGAATGGTTATTGCATGCTTACTGTGTGCTTACTGCTATTCTAAATACTGTTCTATATTTCTATTAACTCTCATAATCCTTACAACAGCCCCCTGTCCCAACCAAGGTAGATACTATTGAGCTACTATGGAGGAAAGTGTGACATAGAGATATTAAATGTTTTTAAGTGGTAAAGCCACAATTTGATCTAAATAGCTTGTTCTGGAGCTCATGCTTTTAACTGTCTAGCTCAGTACTGTGTCAAAAATAAAACAAAAACTTAATAGGACTTATTTTTCAGTAGCTATTGGCTGAAAAAGAAACCTTACTCTCACCAACTTCTTGTGAGCCTTAACTGTATGCCAAACAATTAGTGGTGGAGTTTAAGGCCTTGACAACCATATCTAGACATAAACTAATCTGAAACCATTTAGGAAGCAACAACTACCAAGAACGGGAAAGGATGGAGTAGTAATAATTCTGTACTTCTCCAGATAGAAATGTCATCTAAAATATATACTTTGTACCTCTTAGATACAAACTGGGCTGGAATTTTCTTTTAACAATTAAAGATTCTTATGATCAGGCAGCCCTTTCAAAGAATTTACAAACCTGAACATGCTATAATTCTTTTAGTTACTAGACACGTGGCAGTGAGCATGTTACTTAATCTCCTTGTGTCATAGTTTCAGCATTTGTAAAATGAGGATCACAGCAGTATTTATAACACGGGATTTTGTAATAACTAAATAAGCTGATAGGTGTAAAATGCTTAGAAAGTTGCCTGAGATATGGCCAATACCAGGAAAATATTAATGTGTTCACATCATTATTGCTATCCCAAACTCCCAACCATCATTAGTCAGAAAAAGACCAATTAAATAGCTATGATATTGCTCACATTTACTTTTTTTTGCCAGTAAGTACTATATCTTTATTAATAGAAGCATGATATCTATATAACATAACATTCATTTCTCTCCCTTTCCATATAAATTTGCACTCATTATATCCATCAGTTACATAAATTCAGGGATTTTAATAATTTTTAAAGCTATCACCTTTATGATTCCAAAACACAAATATCTGTTCATTTGCTTTTTATTACAAAACATGAAATTGCAAACAAATGGCGTCATTGAAAGCCAACAAGGTCATGATAGTCTGCTGGTACCTGCAGCTGTCTGTTAGCACCTTTGCAACTGCCTGATTCAAAAGAAACTGAAGAGATTTTGCAAATGCCTATATTGTTCCAACAATTTTATTTGTCTCCCAGCTAGGATTGAGATAAAGCTTGTTGTTTAGTATAATGAATCTATGTCAAATCCATTTTCCACATTCCCTTTCCATGTTCACATTTACTTTTTATGCATGATTCCATTACACTCCCTGCTGCCAGAGTCTATTGGTTTCTTTTTGTAAGTAGAAAGGGGCCAACTAGTATTCCACCAGTCCTTAAGATCTTCATTTCTTCTTACACATCCCCAGTCTACCCATCCTGATATTATAGGTGGAAGTTTGTTATTATCTTTGTGCTGAATTCAGCCTTGGAATTCCAAAGGACAAACAGAGCTATCAACATGCCCCCCACCTCCCTTCTCTCACTGCCTGGAGTTTCTAGTCTGTCCTTAGGACTCAGAGCTGTTCTACCAGCCTCCTCAGCCCTGGATAGACTTTACTCACATTTTGCCTTGACCAATTTCTCAAAGCTTATCTCCTCCAACTCCCACATGTACCACTCACTAACTTGTTAAATTATTTGCAAGGTTTCAACCTTCCTTTACCCATAGATTTTATATTTGTGATTTTTCTTCTCAACACTGATCCTTGGCTTACTTGAAGAGAATTCTGATTGTCCAGCCACATTTTCTTTTATTCAAGCTATACTTCTTCAGCTGCCATGGGAACCACTCCTCCAAATTAAAGAACCTCCAGTGACCTGATTACCCAATACTGCTCTAAAGGACAACGTCTTTAGAAGCAAGCCACGGCCTAGATACATACCATATATGCAGTTAAATAATCAGTGTTGGGTGAATACAAAACTTATAAGACCAGCTATTCAAACATTTTTATATGAGAAGCAATATTGCAATATTTTCAGGTGTTTAATGATGCTGCTTTACAAATCATAACTTTTATCCGCAAAAGACAATAAGCACAAAGGAAAGAGAAACTCTCCCATATTAAAAGCATGATGAAACTTTTTTTAACTTTGAAAACAATTATACTGTAAATTGAATAGAGGTTTTCTTATGAAATTAATAACTGGTCCAAGGAAGTACCAAAGTTCTAGTAATCTATGCCTCATTTTGTAGGATTTGAAAACACAATTAGGTAACATGAACTTCCTGAATATGGGGCACAAACAACTGGCATGAAGTTAATGTGATATATTTACATTGTGCTCAGTCTTTGAAAATTTTTATTGAACTAAAAAAACATGATGTTTCAGGTCAGTTATTATACTCAATTTTTCTACCACCATTTTGTTGGGAAATAATTACCCATGAATATCTCACCTTTTTGCATGATCTAGATATTCTGAGCAAAGGCATTTACAGTCAATTTAAGAACGTTTTTATATAAAGGGAAATTGCAAGATAGTAAAGTTTAGAGATGTCTGCCTCCCTTGACATGTTCCAGAATAAAGACCTTGCCCTGGAGGAGATTTGTTTACACTCCAGAGTAAAGATACGGTCTCTCTCTGGAGTGGACGGTCAGCCAGCAGCTCTGTATATGATTGGAGTTTGCTAATTCTGGAATTTCTCCCCTATAATTTACTCTCCTGCATGCACAGGTCCCATTAGACCTTAAGCACCTTGTTCTGTAAGGACTGGAACTCAGGGAAGAGGGACAGTAGCATACTCTGCAGATGTCTTTGCTGTAAGTAATAAGCTGTCTATGTCTCTGACCTAGATGTCTTCTGATTTTATATATATGTAACTCAGTAAATATATATATATAAAGCTAAGTACCTATAAGTACACGAGCCATAAGAAAGTTTGGGGAAAGCAGCTTTCGATCTCCTGTAAGACTCAAGGGTAAAGGAAACAGTAACTCCCTCTGCTTCTCTCTTTCTCTCTGTCTGAGAGAGATACTTTGCTACTTAGCTTGAAAGCAGGGTAAAATCTCAGAACATTTAGAGTGCTGACTTAATTTTATTCAGATAAAAATTACATAAAATGAAATAAAATCACTCTAAATGTGAATTTTGATGAGCACTGACACATATATATATATATGTATGTGCAACTACCATGATAATCACGATATAGAATATTTCCATCACTCAAAAAAGTTCTTTTGTGCTCATTCCCAGTCATTCTCCTCTATAGCCTCAGATAGGGGCAACCACTGATATGTTTCCTACAGCTATAGATTGGATTTATTTTTTCTAAAGTTTCATATAAATGGAATCACACAGTTCACTCATCACAATATTTTTGAGATCCAATCATGCCATTGCTTGTTACAGTGATGCATTTCTTTTAATGGCTGATTAGTATTCCAGTATATTAATATTTTACAATGCATTTAAGCATTCTGATATTGAAAGACACCTGGGATGTTTTCCAGTTTGGAGCTATTATGCTAAAGCTACTATGATCACTAATCTGGGAATCTTTGTGTAGAAACAAATTTTATTTCTCTTGGGTAAATACATAGGAGTGGAGTGACATGGTTGCATGGTAAGTGTAGCTTTATACTTACTGTCAAACTATTTTCCAAACTGGTTGTATCAATTTCACAAACAATGTATGCATGTTCCACTCCCTTCATATCCTCTTTAAAACTTGTATTGTCAGCCTTCTTAATTCAGGCATTCTAATGGGTGCAATAGGGGTCCTAGATATTGTCAATCTGCAGTTGGCATCCGTTTCTATATTATTCTAGACCCCCTACCCCAGAATGTTATGGAAACTCGAAATCTAAAGCTGCTTTTCCCAAACTTCCTTATGGCTAGCCAGCTTGATACAGTTTAGGTTCTTTCAATGAAATTAACTCCCACCAAATTTGGAAGGTATCAAGGAAGCGGAAACTATTCTTTCCTGGATGGTACATGTGGTCAAGTGGGCTTGGGCAGCAGCTGAATTCCATGTTCTTCTGAATCTTACCAGGTTCGTGGGTATGGAGAAGCTGGTGGAAGTGAAAACACCAACCAGTTCCAGAGTCCTGGGTTGCAGCTACAATAGCAGAGTGGTGAACCCCCAACCTTCACTTTTTAAAGAATTCCAATGATTTCAAAATCACTTAAGCCTCTTTATTAAATACTTTTCTGCTTGAAATTCCTAGAGTACTTTCTGTTACCAAAACTTTGATTGACTCAATCGACATTAAGAAAGGAAAAAAAGAAGATGAAAGTAAGAACGTCTATAAAATATATAGATAAGAGCTATAAATGTTAATTGGCCCAGTGTTTAGAACTAATCTACTTTATATCTCAGTAAGAGCTGCTTAATCTGATTATTTTAATCACTATAACAATTTTTAACAAATATATGTTGGCAATATATTACTGACATTAACATTTTTGAGACTTTACTATGTATCAGGCACTGCGGTAATTAATTCAATGCTTATAAACCTAAGCCAGTCACAGCACGGTCATTGTTATGTTACCTTAAATCTATTTTAATCATTTCTTACTTTGTACCAGAAAAGGATTAAAATCTAGTTCTGTCATAAATGAAACTTATATAGCTTCATTTTCATCATGTCGCTTCTCAGACAAAATTTGTCACTAATTATCACCTTTCACCTTATTAGGAAAATAGATGTGCACTCTTCCAAATGCGTGACACTCACCTGGAAACTCGCCTACCTTCCAACTTCCTCTCTTCTCAGGGTTAATATGGAATTGATCATTTTCTCCTTCTACTTAAGAAAAATCCCTATTAATCATTTAAGATTAAATTAGGCTGACATAGACCCAAAACTCAAAATAGCAGTGAATAAAATAAAATTTATGTGTATTTTTTAATTGACAAATAAAAATTGCATATATGTACAGTGCACAGCATGATGTTTTGGTATAAATATACATTGTGGAATGACTAAATCACGCTAACATAACCATTGCCTCACATACTTTTCATTTTTTATAGTGAGAACATTTAAAATCTACTCTTTTTGCAATTTTCAAGTACATACTAACTATAATCATCGTGTTGTACAATAGATGTCTTGAACTTATTCTTCTTGTATAACTAAAATTCTACATCCTTTGACCAACATCTCCTCAATCCCTCCAGCCTCCAGCCCTCAGTAACCACCATTCTACTCTCCACTTCTCAGTTCTACTTTTTTTAGATTTTACATATAAGTGAGATTATGTGGTATTTGTCTTGCTCTGCCTAGTTTATTTCACTTAACATAATGTCCTCTGGGTTCATGCATGGTTTTGCAAATGATGGGATTTCCTTCTTTTTAAGGCCGAATAGTATTCCACTGTGTATTCCTTCATTACTGATAGATACTTAGGTTGATTCCATAACTTGGCTATTGTGAATAATGCTGCAATAAACATGGGAATGCAAAATATCTTTGACACACTGATTTCATTTCCCTTAGATATATATCCAGTAGTGGGTATTGCTAGATCATGTGCTAGTTCTATTTTTAATATTTTGATGAAACTTCATACTGATGTTTATTTCTGTAATGTAAAAAGTTTGGATGTAAGAATTCTAGGACTGACAAGAAGACTTCACAAAATTATTGGGACTAAGAATATTTCAATCCTGTAACTTAGGAAAAAGAAAAGAATAAAATTTCACTTTACTCCAGTGAGAATGGCCTTTATCAAAATTCCCAAAACAATAAATGTTGGCATGGATGCAGAGAGATAGAAACACTCATACACTGCTGGTGGGACTGCAAACTAGTGCAATATCTGTGGAAAGCAATATGGAGATACCCCAAAGAGATATAAGCAGATCTACCATTTGATCCAGCAATCCCATCATTGGGCATGTAACCAAAAGAACAAAAGACATTCTATAAAAAAGACATCTGGTTCCATACGAAACGTAAAATTAATTTTTCTACATCTGTGAAGAATGATGCTGGTATTTTAATAGGGATTGCATTGAATCTGTAGATCACTTTGGGTAGTATAGCCATTTTAACAATGTTGATTCTGCCAATCCACG
>CAUYSK010055819.1:0-74463 GCA_963575035.1 Avahi laniger | reverse complement strand
TGGTTTAGTATCCAGTTGCAAAAAAGTCATAATCCACTCAATCTCCCAAATCGCTTTCTGTATTTAGGTCACCTGTACAGAATCTCATTAGGCACAGAGCTGTTAAAGATTCACACTAAGGGTTATAAAACCCTACTATTTTTTTTAGTGTTTCATAGTTCTCCCTGTATTGATCTTTTATACTTGGTCCATGGCACCTTGATCTCATTTAGAAAGGTCTGAGAGTAACATCAAATCCAGTAAGGAGATAGGGAAGGGAAAGAAGAATTAGACTCTCACTCAGGAGTGTAACTTTCTGAGCTGGAGGTCTCTCACTGTTGCCCACTTTAGTTTCCCTGTTGGTTTGTTTGGAGTGAAAAAGGCAATAGGACAGAATGCAACCTGAGCCTATGTGTTCCTGGCAACAAGGGTCCCAAAGGATGAAAACTAATGGTCCTTGAATACTTATTAAGTGTCGAGCACTGTTCTGAACACTTAGTTGTATTTCCCATTTAACATGTCTACCCTGTCAGAAAATATCGTACCCTTGTTTTGCAGATGAGGAAACTTGTCTCAGACAGGTGAACGATGTGCTGAAGTTCACACATGGGGATCAGCCTCAAAGCTATCCCAAAACTATCAGAGACTTTAGCTTATGCTTTGTCTTTCACTCTATGCTATAAAAAATGGGGAACAAAAAAGAAGAGGTTGACATCATGAACTTCTCTTTATATGAGCTTACTGGAATTGCAGAGAAAAAAAGATGGCTTGAGGGAACTTTTAACTCTGGTCAGCTGTTTCATTAACTTACAATCATATTTTAGGAAGGGAATAATCAGAATGAATGTGGCTAGTTCAGAGTAATTGTTTTTCTAATTATCCATTCATTCAACAAATATTCATTCCTCTTTTCCTCAAGGAGCTGAAAATCTATCAGAAAAGGCAAAATTGGAAAAAGTTAATTTTAGTGCAACAAACATAATGTAAGGGATTTCACCCATATTAATTGCTCAATAAAGTATAGTTATCTACATGTATTAAAAATAGGAAAGAATGCTGCAATAGCTGCAATAGAGATACACAAGGGCTTTTAGGGTCACAGAGGGGAAAGTGATACATCATTTCTGGAGAAGTCACAATATATGAAGGTGATATTTAAACCACATCTCAGAGGATAGAATAAGTATTTAATAATAAGAGCGCAATGAAGAGTATAATAAGAAATGGGAGCAGCAAGAATAAAGGCATGAAGTGTGAAGGAGTCCAGAGAGTGCAGGAGTGTGGATTAAGTGTGGAGAACTGATAGGAAAAGACTGCATGTCTTCTTCTCTAAAGGAATAGCAGATATTATTTATTAATAGATTGGTTTGAATTACTTATAATACATCATATAATAGAAAATATCAAGTTGTTTCTAGATATTCAAAAATCTTAGTGACTCTTTTTTAACCAATATTAGCTTGTAAGTATATTGTTAGTTTAATAAGAACAAGGCAGTGTTTCTAATGGTGCAATAACATATTCAATAAGGTATCCAGTTTGGGGGTGGCAAGTAGAAGAAAGGAGGATATAAGAAATGAGAAAGCTTAAGAATGTGCATTATGACAACATGGTTCAGTATGATCTTTGGAAGGCTTAGTAACATATTAATGTGATCTTCACAAAAGAACAAAATAGGGATAAGTTCTAACTGCAGTATACATACACAGGTATATGTACATTCAATATTACTATTAATATAAAAATTAACTCTATGCTTAATAAATATTAATTATTTGTGTTAGTTGTTTGAGATTTACTAATATGTATCATGCAAGGTTCTTACTAACAGATGGAGTATACATCTAGTAAAGAAAGGATATAATACAAATATGCAGTAAATACATTGCAAGGTAGAAATGATCCTTGCCATGAATAATACCACAAAGTAGTCTGGGACCTTAATGGCAAAAGAGCCCTTTTCTGTGAAGTGGCCTAAGGCAAAACATCGTGAAGGATGTGACAGCTTATATAGAAGTCGATGTTATATATTTATAGTGAGGGCTATGAAATTACTTGTATAATTTGCCCTTGGTCCCTGAATCATTACCAGGCAGGGTTAAAGAAAATCTTGGTTAAAATATTTTAGCCTTGGCAAAAAAGTAAAAAATAGTGTTTTTTTAATTTGTTTTTCTTTTTTACACTACTTCTTTGAGTCCATGATAATGGAAGTGCACAGTGTGAATAAATTCTGGCAAAATCTGAGTCTTGAAAAGGAATCATAGGTGGGTCAAAGAATTTCAGCATGTAGGGCAGCAACCACCAAATTCCAATTACCTCATGAGGGATTCCAACCTGGAAAACTCTGAATCTTTGAAAACTAGAATCAGAAGCTTCCAGAGACAAAAGGGTATATAGATGAGAAAACTGAGATCCAATACCTGTAATATAAGCTCACTCAGGTGGTCAGTGGCATAGATTTCATATACAGATGTTCTTATTCTCACTCCATTTCTATTCCCTTCATATTCTATGCAACTCAGAAGCTCTAAGTCAACTCTTTAAGGGCCAGGAAAATACCTAGGCTATTTTGGTATGCTCATAAGCCTAAGACTTTGTATACATTATGAACTTAGCAATAATTTATTGACTAAACAAGTTGAATTTCTAGAACTTAATGAAATGAATTCCTATGGAATGAATGCAAAGGATTAATTGAAAAAAATCCTTAATTGATTAATTGATAAAGTCACAGCTCCTAATTCACTCTGAGTTGGTCCACCCAGCCTAGTAATGGAATTCCTATGTGCATGCAATAGCAGTTGTCTGGATAAAATGCAATACTGTGCTGTTGGCTGAGGGAATTAGAGACTCGTGTTGAAAAGTCTGAAGTTAGGGATTCAAACTCCATGCTAGTTGTTTCATTTTAGATTCTCTGCGTTCATAAACTAAGATCACTAGCTGGTCTCATTATCACAGGTAAACTAGAAGGAATTTGAATGGGTTCAGTAAAAAATATTTCATCTCTTGATTGGCAAAATCACTTAAAAATATAATTTTAAGCTATCATGAAGTAGTTAAAAGCATGGGCTCTGGAACTAGATGGCCTGGAATTGAATCATAGTTTTACTACTCAATATATATATAACCTTGGTCAGTCTCATATAATCTTAGTCTCGATTGCTTCATCTTTAAAATGGGCACAATAACAAATATATAATTCATAGGGATGTGCTGCTTAAATAACTTATCTAAGTAAAGCATTTACCACTATGGCTGGCACAGAGTAAACATGCAATGAATGACAGCTTTTATTAATTTTATACCTTTTGCCTGGTATCTAATTCTTCCATCTAGGAAAACGTAAGTTAGTTCCTCCTCTAGATTTATTAATTTTAGAGGATTATTGGTGTGTTGTTTGGCCCTCTTTTAGCAGAAATTACAGAGGACTTGATTAATTAAAAGACTAAAATAAATTTATCAATCTGTCTCTAGTAAAATTTAGAAGCAATTAACTCTATAACCTCCACCTTAGAAGTATGAGAAAAAGGCACTGTGGAAAACAAACAAACAAATGAATGAGCACACAAACACCTCTCGAGATTTCTAGTTAAATTTAAAACAATTCGATTTCAATTCATTTTACAGGTCAGATCGCAGAATACAAAACTGTATTTCCTTTATTCCTATATACATATTGTGGAGAAGAGAGAGAAAAGGTAGAAAAATAAAAAAGGTAGCTTAATTTTGCAAGCTCTGAGCTATACTGAAATTTCAGTTGGGAATGACTCCTTAAAAGATAATACAGCAACTTAACAAGTAAATTTCCTCTAAAACAAACTGGAAAGAAATTGGATTGATGCTAATGGAACTGAGGAGGGAACTAAATAGACTATAAAAGCCTAGCCTGCTATCCCAGGCACAAAAAGATGTGGAAAACCAATCTAAGGTAATTCAGTTCATCACAAAAACGCATTGTCCAATCGGAGGTACTGTGAATAATACCTTAACGCCTGTCACAATAGATGGGGACAGTCTTTCTTTTATTCTTTTATTCTGAGGCAATCTCTTTGTGGAACTTTATTTGTATAGCTAACAATCTGAATGAGGGAGCTCTTGTGAGGACTTGTGCACCATTATTGTTGCCAGGGAAACCAGGTCTTAATTTCTAGTGGCTCAATGCCAAAGAAAACAGGCTACACAGAGAGAGAAGAAACTTGGTAATGCTGTATTTGTCAGAAATATTTAGTGTTAATGGTCATTTTGGGGGGCCTACAATTTAAAGCAGAATCATAAGTACCCCTCTCCCTTTCTTCACCCCACTGGATTTAAATGCACTACCAAATAGCTGTTTGATTTTTAGTTGATGCAGCAATATGGTAATTATTAGGCACAGAATTTTTAGATGTAAAGTGGAAAAAATTAATAATTAGTATAGTTCCTTGTTAAATTCCAATAGAAGCAACACATAATTATCCTTCTGACAGCTCAAATCAGCTTATGGGGAAAAGCCTACTGTTTTCAATTTACAAGGTTCTTCTTGCTCAGACTAGGGAGCTGCATGTGCTTTGTGTGGTATTGTGTAATGGCTAACAACAGTGATGCTTGAAGTGCAATAAAGGAAAAAGTAAAAACTGAAACTGCTTGGATTTAAAAATAAAACAAACAAGAAACAAATGTCATCTCATCATACTCAAAAATATCTGTTACATATTGATTTGTTTAGAATCTGCTTCAACTTGGGAATTTGGGGGGTTAGATTTCCTGCAAAATTACATCTTAAATACACACCGATAGAAGATTTTTGGGCCTCTAGGCCTAAATAAATTCTAAACTGTAAATTTGTGGGAAAAAAGAAATCTTATAAAACAAACTAAAAAGAAATAAGAATAAAGGGAAAAGAAAAATGGTGAAAAATGCTAGGGAGAGAGTGTGTACATGCTGCTTCTCAGTACAGAGGCTTTTTTCTAGGAGCACATAGATTCCTTGACAAATTTACTTATCTGTAACTATACTGAAAGTAATTTTTAAATATTGGTAAATGCCTTTGGTGGTTTTACTTTTCTCACACAATGGAGACATACCCTAATCATGTTCTTTTAGTGTTTTTGTTCTTTCCCTGCTGTTAAAGAATTTTACCTCCTTAAAATTTAAGTCCTTTACTTCTGATTGTCTTTACTTCTTTCAGCATTCTGGTTTTTTTTTTTTTTTTTCCCTCGTTTCTTTTTTGTTGTTGGCCTTGGTAGCACTCCCATGGAACTTTCAGGAAAACAAAGGGACCTAGTCCTTTTTGTGCTTAGAGCTTCTGCAGCCAGTAGATAGGTAATCTAAATGAAATCAACTGGGTCTTTTGGCAGAGAGCCACAAAAGACAATAGGACAATAGAGTCTAAAATGTGTCCCTTACAAAAGTGTTCCTCAGAGAAATACTCATAGATTTATGAAATGTATCTTTGAGAAGACTGTTTTATTTAAGGGGGAAAAAAGCTCTTCTAAATACCAGTGAATAAAGAAAAACTGGGTACTTAAAAAATCTAATTTCTTGTCACTACTCCACTAGAATAATGAATAAGTAAAAATAACCATGAAGGCTTCAGAACTGATGAATTACATATTCAAGCTTTGTACTATTAAAAATAAATATCTTGCAAAAATGTAATATCTAATGCTCTTTTAAATTCTTAAGAATTGGAAATTTCACAACATTGTCAAAAACAAATGACATCACCTTCCTTTTCTATATGGGACAAAATAAGATAAAAGATGAATTGACTTATCTGGAAAAAATCAGAGCTGGGAGAAGCCTTAATTTGTGGCCTTCACAAAATTAGAAAATCATACTTTTCTTTACTTAATTTCCTAACTTTAATGTCTCCAACTATCTTGAGACAGTGTCTAAGGAAGCTTAAAGCAAAACACTCAATAGTATATGCTTTCTTAGTTTCTAGTTTAGGGGTAGATAACTAGTTTGAAAAGCCATTAAAAATAATTTTCAGGGAAGATGGATGTGATATTATGATGTGATAAGAATATGTGATATTATTATCAGTAGTACACTTTTAACAATATTATTAAAATGTGATAAGAATTCATAGTGATACAGGGCTGTATACACAGACAGGGATTAGAAGAAGAAAAATAACAAGTGTTTAGTCTCTCACTGTGTGCCAGATGAACACAAAATCTCACTGAAACTCACATCTTGTGGAGTAGCCATCAGTGTTATTTTTTATATGTATAAGAAAGCAGAGAATAGGAAATTTTGTTAACCTGTCCAAAGTCACACAGGCCCAGATACAATTAGATCCAGAGATATTTGGTTCCTGAATCCTTATTTTTTCCCCCATGTTGCAGAAGAGAGTAAGTAGCTCTTTGGGTTTCAATATGAATGTTGTACGATTATTCCTCCTCCTAGACTTCTTCCTGGGAATAAAAAGCAAGCTATCCCAGAATGATGCTGACTTAGTCTTTTCCATGACTTTTGTAATATCAAATCATCATCACGGCATCAACAGAACCACAAATTATGTTTTGTAATTTATGTACCTTATTTCACGTAAGAGTTCTATTACACTGAGATATTTTGAGAGTTCTATTCCATGTCTAAATATTATAATTCTTTACTCCTGTGATATTTGTTGGAGGAGGGGTGTAGTTAAAGGCTACTGTAGGCAACATGTCTGCTGTTGCCTATTTTCTGATGCTAGGGTTAGAAATATCCAATCTGTCAGAAAATATGTATGACAGGTAAAGAATCTCTTTTCTATTTCTTGTAAGTTTTTTATGTTTGGACCAAATTTTCTAACATTTTAAAAATAATGAGCTACTTGTCAGCATTTTCTTCTCCTTCTGGCACTCACTTATTTCTTATTGGGACCAAAGTCAAGCCAAATATTTGAAAGGCTTGAATAATGCTGAACAGAGAATGGAGGCTACTTTGTATTTCCTGGGCTTTTTAAAAATAAACTAAGAACAGTAATATTTCTCCTAATTTCAAGGAGGTGCTCTCCTAGAATCATATTCAATTTTCAAAAAGGAAATCAATTTAATTAACAAAATATGGAGGAGGAAAAGCCTGAAAAACAGACTGTATATTTAGATTTACTTGGCTATGTAAAATGTAAGAGCAATCTAGATTTGATTTTAGCATCAATTCCATTAATCTGCAGGGCCAGCAATGTCTTCCTTTTTCTCTCCTTTTTCCTCAGCTGCAGGTGTGTCCTTTCCAAAGCTGCGCTCTCCGGAATGAAGGATGGCTTTTCCATACAGAGGGTCCTGCCTTTAGTAAAGAGTAGACAGTTCAATCTAGTCCTCATGGCACAGAAGATAGCTTCTGACACAGGTTGGCAGTCAAATATGCATTTGGAATTGACCTTCTGACTAAAATTAAATAAAAGGTGAGCCCTTCTATAAAAGAGTATCAGGTTTCTTTTATTCTTCAACACTGACATTAAAAAAACATTTCAATTATTGGTATGGAAAAAGTCCAGTAACTTTATGAGATTTACCAGGCCTTGTATTTTAGCCTACTTTTGTAAATAGAAACACAATTACCACAATAGTGGAGATGTTATTGGGAGCTTCCATATGACTATAAATTCTCTCAAGGCATGGCTTTAAGAACAAGTGATCTATTCGTGGAAGCATTTGCTTGGTAGTAATCTTAAAGATTCCATATGGCTTAGCAGCTATAAACCATAGTCACAATTTAAAGTTCCAATCCCATCTGGATTCCAGAAATCTGATTCCACCATATTACTTTAAGAAGTATGTTTAAAGTTAATCTGTTAAAGTTATGCACTTAAATTTAGGCACAAGATCTAAGACAAGACTTTGGGAAAACTAATCTACTTCTTTTTACAGGAATATAAGAGTGCACTTCAATTGTTTTCCACAATTGGCAGTTTCAAAATCAAACAGGTGTAATAATAAAAAGTTTTTCTTCATCACAAACATGTTACATTTATAATGATGCATATTATACCATCTGCAGACTCCTATTAAAAGACAAGAAAGGACTTCAGGGACAAACTATATTTATCTTGTTCTTTCCTTCTTTTTTGAATAGTTTCACATAGAGTCCAGATATGATTTTTTATTTACCTCTTAGTAAACAGAAATCAAACGTATTTCCCCTAGTGAATTAAAATACTGCCCTCATTGCATTGGGAATACTATCTGAGAAATGGGATCACTACCGAGGCAGCTGCTTGCATTCATTAGCAATGTTCTGGGACATAGACCAGCTGTTGGAGAGACAGAAAGCAAATATAGGAAATGAGAAACAGGAACAAAAGGAAAACTCATGCGATCTGTAGTGAATAAATATAAATATTAAAAGCAACACTGTAAGGGAAGACTCCTTAAGAGATACATGTGTTATAAAACAGGGGGCTGTCCATTATTCACACTAAATGTATAGCATGAGACAGACACTCATATAAAAATAAGGTTGACATCCAGCAATATCTTAAATGACATTTCAAATCTCTTAGTGTCAGAGGGAATTGTGCTTCTAGTAGGGCATCCAGAACTTTGAAGCCAGAGAATGCAAAGTCAATAACATATATAGTCTTCAGCAAAAATACTGGAGAGAGTAGGAGGAGGAAAAAAAATGTGTGTGCATGTGCTGTTTGGCTATTTAAGCTTCTCAGTACCAGAGGGAAACTGTGGCAATAAATTTCTTAAGACCTTTCAAAAGCCCAAGAAGCATGATAATCCACTGGTTTAAAGAGAAATAAGGGACATGTGGTTTCTTCCATAATTAAAGATCACTATTGATCTATGACATCTTTTATTTATCTCAGCAATATATATTTACAAATGTATTTGTTTCAGAGGGTACTAAAATCAGAACTGCTCATATGTAACATATAAAATCTTCTTTTAGCACATGAATTTGTAGAATATTTTAGTAGCACTCTGGAAATAGAGTATTGTAGAAATGTGTGCTGAAATGCTGAAGCTGGGTTGTTATGGTTTCCTTAGTATTTTTTTGGAGCCAAATTAGACCCAACCTTATGAAGATATGCTATTGACTGCAGGACCTTCTTAGATTCTCATCCCTGGGACAAAAGAGGTTTCAGTTCCAGATCATTAAGGTGCACTTAGATTTCCAAGAGCAGAACTCAAGGGAAATAAAAAGTATAGGAAAAGAAACTGAGTGACTTTCTTTTTTGTGGAAACAACAAGTGTGAGCAGAACCCATGAAACTAACTGGTGACATTAATGGAAGACTATAACACAGCCTAAGACTGATCAATCACCGGGAACAGAGCAATTACTTTCAAGTTTAATTCCAGAAGTTCAGTTTTTACATTTCCCAAATGTCTCTAATTGCCAGAATGTTTATCCCATCATTTGTGATAAACACTCTCTAGTGAAAATTGAGTACCGCCCAAACTGTACTAGTATACTCCATACCAATAGGATCTCAAATTCAGATCACTCGAATTAATCTTAACATGGCTGATTTAAAGAGCCTTAAATAGTAAGCAGCTCCGTCGTATTAAAAAGGAAAATTTTGACTAAGGGCCAGAGAATTTCCCTCCACTAAAACTTTAGTCTGTGATGTTAATTCTTCTATGTCATTACTATAGTCGAAGTATGTGATATCATATTCTGTGCTGTAGTTTGGTGATATGACTTACAATAAAATTTCATTTCTGACAGGTCAAAACCCCAGATAACTATATTTTATGGGTTTTGGCCACTGCAAAAATATGGAACCTAGAATAACTACCGAATAATCCCATCTGCAGAGGTATTTGAAGGAGGTTCATTCAGAAGAATAGCCAAAAATGATGGCTTTAAGTGGAAGGGACAAAAGCATCCTGACTGACCAGACTGAAATAATGCATTGAATAACAGACAGCTGTTGGTGGAGCTCCATCATCTTATAGTGAATCTCCCTAAATGAAGTGAGGGTTCTTTTCTCTTTATTACGACATCCATGTGAAAACTCTTGCAAGATACTCCCAAATGTGAATGACATGTTGAGATGGCTTCACCACAGGCTGTCAGGCAAAGATGAAGTTCATTCTGGAGTATCCTGAGGGTGCTTCAAAGAAACGGGTGATCACACAATTAGAGGCTGTGACTCTTAGTTGGTGAAGACTTGCTGTATGCATCAACAAGCTACACAGCAAACAATCATCAATTTTAAATATGTGACAAAACAAAAGTTACAGCAGTGGCACTCCTTTTTGCAGGTGTTAATTTTTTTGTATGGTTAATAGCTCTTCCACCGGGGATGCTCAGGGAGCAATGAGATACTGCTCTCACTCACAGAAAGAATACTCTCTACCTGTCCTTTGATTTGTTCTGCATGAGGGCATTAGGGAAAAGAAAAGGAAATAAATATGTACTTAGAATTTTCTATGAAATAAATATATACTTAGAATTTTCTCAGCCTTTTATTAGACACTTTGTGTGCATTATTTACATTAATTCTCAGTCTTAAAATGAGCTATTTTAAGGATGAGGAAATTGAGATTCACAAAAGTCCTTTAGGTATCAGGTAGAAGAAATTAAATTGGAGCTCAGTTCTGTCTGATTCTATCTACAAAGGTGGCCATTAGCAATTTCTTCCTTCTCTGTATGTACATGCCACTCCTTTCATCTAGAAATGAAGACTAATGTCCCTTCCCTTGAACTTAGGATGATTTTTTGGCTGGTTCGGCCAATAGAGTATAAGAAGTGAACTGGAATTTTGAAGCCCAAACCTTTGAGGTCTCATATACTGTCGGCCTTCACTCCTGGAAGACAGCCACTGGGTAAAGTACAACTACATTGTTGAAGAGAGAGAGATCCTAGAGGATAAGAGACTATACCACCCTCAGTCCAGATGCCCTTCCATCACTACATGGAGCAGAGATGAGCTATTTCCATTAAGTACTGCCCAAATTGCCAAATTAATGGCAATTAATTGACATTATTTTTCCAAGACACTGAATTTTGAAGAGGTTTGTTATATAGCAATAGATAACTGCAAATGATTCCCAGATGCAGGCTATTTTTATTGCACGGTGCTGACTTTTCTGGTTATCCATACTTCCTTAACTATTAAGTTGGTAAGGAGATGTTTGGCTGAGTCAAAGAAATGCTTTTCAAATGTCAATGGAAAAGAACAATTCTAAGGGTTCTTGTTATTAATATTTAAGCCAAAGTACATTGAGTACTTCAACTCTATAAGTTAAGTACAATTTTTTATTTCTGTTTCACAGGTAAAGAGAATGAAGTCCAGAGATAAGTACTTGGCTGCTAGAGAATTGTGGATCTAGGATAAAAATCCCATGGCTAGATTCTTGAGCCATATTGTCTGGACTTTCTTGTCACTGACCAGATTCATATGTCAGACACACAAATGCACATGCATTCACACTCCTATGTGATCTCATTTAATCCTCATGAGAACTCCATGGGTTAGACATTATTTTCCTCCTATTTTGTTGATATGAGTCAGAGATGAAATAAAGGAATTAAGTTCATAAAGTTTGTATGTGGCAAGCCAATACTCAAACTCAGGCCTTTCTGACATCAAGCTACCCATTGAATCAGAAAAATCATAGCCAAAGAGGTATCAAGAATGAAGATGCCAGTTTTGTTCTCATGCCAGGAAATTGCTCTTGATATGGTGAAAAACAGGGGAAGAGCCACCATAGAGAGAGGACAATTCACCACATGCCAGGCTTTGTATTCCCTATTCATGGGTGTCTTGTCTGATCCCCTATGAAGCATCCTTTATACCTCAATCCTGTATTTGCGGCATTCCAAGAAAGATGTGCTTGTTTGTATACTGTCTGTGTCTACTCTCCAAGGAAATTTCTTTAGGGGAGTATATGGTCCAGTTTTTGCAAATTAAACATTACAGTTTTCCATTATAAAATTAGAATTCCTGTCACAGCCACTTGTGTCAGTTGACCAGATCCTACACAGATGAATGGATCTAGGATCAGCTCCCTGACTATTCCCAACTCACTTGAGCTGTCTTCCTGTAAGTAGCCATGACTCATCAATTGCCTAAACTAAGGCAATAAAGGGAAAAAAAATCGTTGAAAAATGCTGATTAGTGGTTCAATTATAAATCTGGAAATTTCATTGACCAAATGCACAGGTATTTGGTGTATAGATTCCTGGTAACTGAAAAAAATAATCTAGTCTTAAGCTTTTATTTTTTATATTAAGGTTTTTTTGGTTTATAAAATTAAAAACAACTATAATAGAACACTTAGAAAATAAAGAAAAGCACATAGGAGAAAAATATGCTTTTCTTTTTATAGATTGAGAAAAAACTTAAACAGATCTGTGATTTGACCCAGAATGTGTGAATCTTTGTGGTATAATAACTTATGTTCCAGTAGACTTCTATTTTGGTTGATTTTTTTCCCCCTAAGATGCAAGAATCTACAGAGTAAACTCTTCAGATTACTTCACATGTTTCAGGGTCTCATGAATATATTTATTGATCTTTAGATAAACTCTTAGGGATTTTGTCAGTTCTGACATTGATTCCCATGTGCAATAGAGGACTTTTCTAGATTTAGAGCTGTGCTTCAATTTTAATCACTTGTTTGAACTCTAGACCCTCTAAAATAGATCTTAAGACTCCTCATCAGATTTTTGAAACTTGCTGCTTATTTTCTGAATCAAGTGTATTTGTTCTGCTATGACTGTATTACTTTTGGATTCAAGAAGGTCAGCCAGCAATAAGTCTGATATTCAACTCTTCTTCTAGCTATCAGACTGTAGAAGATATTTAAACTTTCACATGGAGAGGAGCATGTTGGGAGACAGTGCCAGACTTGCTAAACTTTAAATTCTTTTTCTTTCTGATTTAAATTTGAGTAAAGTTTTTCTGAACCTCTCACCATGTAACCACTGAAGATCATTTAATTTCTGTTAGAAATGGCTGTAAAAATAGGACATTATTCCTACCCCCAAGGAGTTTACAATCTAGCTGGAGAAACAGCCCACGTACATGTACAGATATAACCAATGGTATCAGAAAGCACATCATAAATGTCATTAATAAATATAATAGTAATCAGTGCCATGGTATGGAAGTTAGAGGGTTGGGAGAGTTATCTGAAGGCTAGGATGGCCAGAATTTGGCCATCCAATAGAGTAACAGAGTAGGACATTAATAGAGTTAATAGAGTAGGACATTATTCCTATGGACAGATATTCTGGGACAAATGTGCAGAGATGGAAAAAGTTTAGACTCTGAGAAGTTGTCTAGTTTGGCTATAGAAGGAAGTTTATGAATATACATTCCTATGCAGGAATTTGGGGCTTTCTCAACTAGGGCACCATGTCTATATTTGCTTTAGTTCTCTCTGCGCATACATAGCCTGCATTATAGTCAAACTGGAATACTTGGAATTGCCCAAACATGTCTATGCTTTTCCATCTCTACCTTTGCTGATATTTCTTCCTTAACTTCTACTATGCTCCTATCCTTCCTTCCCATATCTCCTTATAATAAAGATTTTTAAAAAATAAGTTTTATCTCTGTTGCCAACGCTAATAAACTGGCAAGGTTTCTTGGGAGTAACATGTGGGGAAAGATTCTAAACTTGCTTTCAGCTTAAAAAAATTCCATGGGTGATAAGTGACATCAAACAAGGTGTGAGTTTGGGAGGGGTAGTACAAAAGCCACGTATTTTGCCAACACCATTCAAGGCCTAGAAAAAGTATTCACCTGAATCATAAAGATCTTTAAGTTCCTCTTAATCGGATGCACTTCTTCCTTAAAACTTCGCTGCATTTTCTATTTCTTTTATGTCACTTAACTTATTCCACTTTATGCTTGCACTTGGCTTATTACTGGCAATAAACTTAAGCTCCTTAACAGTAAAAAATGTATCTCACTCATCTTTTTTATCTCCCCAAAATGACTAGCATAATAAGTATATGCTTAATAAATATTTCATGAACTGAATATAATGCAAGGAAGAAGAAGGATCTATGGCTGAAAAAGTAAATTGCAGACAGATTATAGAAATATAAAGAATAGAGTTCAGCTAGTAATTGTTGTACAATGATTCCATGTATATCAGTTTTATCCACATAATAATCAGATGTTTCAGGGCAAAGGACCTTAATACATTCTCACTCTCAGATTCTAATAATAGTAGGTTGCTGACCCACCACGTAGGGGTTGAGTCCTTCAGCTGGAAAGAATCAAAGGTAATAACAAAATGGTGAATGCATCACATCTGTAAGGGTCTTTCATGGAAATTTACATTTTGGGAGAAAAAAGGGGTTGAACAAAGAAGGAAAGATATACCTAGGGTTAAACATGAGCTTAGAAATGGATGAAAACTGCTCAGCACATTGTGGTAGAAATAACATAGCTTTGGGGGGTCAAGGTTTGACAGTCAAGGTAGATCTCAGCTCTACCACTCTACCACTGTGTCCTTGGACAGATTAAGTAACTTCTCTGAACTTCGATCTCTTCTTTTGTAAAAGACTTATAATTATACCTAGTGCCAGAAAATTCAAAGCTAAGTATGCAGCCTAATTTTAGTAACTAATTTTAGTAAATTCACTGACATGCAAAGCTTCATTATGCATATATAATCTTTTCCCATATTATACTCTATGCCATCTATGTTTCTACTGACCCTTGGTTTGTTTTCTAGTTTATTATATTGATTGAATTGCTAAAAGTTACCTCTAAATTTCTGTGTAAATAGGTGGGCTATAAATATATAATTGACTTATATGCATTTGTACAGCTATTGGAGAATAAAATGGAATAATGTCTAAAAAAACACATTTACATAGTTCAATGTGGTTTCTTCCAATTCTATTGCATCTGCCCACCAAAAGCATGACTCAAAGAGACTTTCCAAGGCAGGAAGGCAGATGCCAAGGGTTATGTTAGTCAGAGTTAGAAACATTGCAGGTACTTCAGCTAGACAATTTTTATCACTGTGGTCAGTTCTTTAGATTTCTTGAGGTTACATGATTTGATATTAATAGGTAAAAATTTTTAGGTAGAATTTAAAAGAAATTATCTGATAACTGCTTTATAAATTTTTACTCCTTTAATTCAAAGTCCATCACTTTAACAGATTAGATTAACACAACAAAACTATAGCTGCTTCTGGTTTTCATATTTTGACTTGATGAAAAGACTGAGTTTTAGTCTGTTGTTCCATGAAGTGGAACATACTTTGTGTCATTAAGATCCCGAGCATTTTATGCCCTTCCTTTGGATGCTACACTTTTCAAAGGGAAAACAAAGCTGACCTTGACCTGTTTTCTTTCAGTGGGCAGTTATGCAAATAGCAACAGCCGTCACTGTATCCTAAACTGAGACATCACGTAATGTGAGCAGACACCCCTGTTCATCAAAAGGTAATCTCCACATTCATGAAGAAAACTCAGTGAGCTGTGGGTAAGGCTTTCAGCCCATACATTTTTTGACATAAATACCCTAAGAATAAGCAAGTTAAATGTCACGAAAATACAGAGGAAGGTTGAAATAGCCTCTGCCTCATTATATCAAGCCGCAAAGGCAGCTGACATTTCTTAAGAAGAGGATTAGTTGAACAAAATTACTCAAGAAAGCTAAGATTGTCCTATTCACAAGTAACCTTTGAAGAGATTAAGAAGATTAAAGAAAAAGGATATGAAAGAATAAAAATTATGTTATGTTTCTTGAATATACATATCAAGTGCCAGATATATTAATAATATATATTATGCAATATGGAGTATTTGCATAGTTAAACTTTTGGAGTGATCTATTACTACAGTTTGTCATCAGAAAATAGAAAATATCATAATTTCATATTAAATGTCTTCTCTATATTTATAATTATGGGCATATATATTTGAGATCCTATTAGATGTTCAGGTAGAACTATAAATTACAAGGATGATACATGAGCTCTAAGGAAAGGTCTGGACCAGAGATATAAAATTACAGTTAAAAATGTACAGATAGTATTTAAAATTACACCTAAAATATTAAAAACATTACTTTCTAGGTACACTTATACACTAAGAATGAATTTTTGAAGTATGAATTATCTTAGATTACTGAGCTGAAGAGACAAGCTCAAAAAGGGAGGCACTAATGAGCAGCTTGGAGACAGGGGTCACAGAACTCGGATTCCTTTTAAGTGAAATGAGACTTTCTGTCTACCACAGTGTTACCCCTCTTCAGTCATCTTTTCTGCCCCCTCTACTTCCCCTTATTTTAAATGTTGGTGGTATCCTTTAGGGTTTGGTCTCGGGTTCTTTATTTTCATTGAACTCTCTCCAAATGTGATTTCATCAAATTTCATGTTTTAGATGCCATGTGTAATTTGTTAATGCCCAAATTTATATCTCTATCCCAGAGCCACTCATTCCAGATATAACATTATCTCTTAGATGTCTTGTAATATTATCTAGTATCTAATATGACATGGCCAAAAAGAACTTGCAATAAATAGCACCACTGTACATCCTATTCCCCCACATCTGAAAATATAGGACCCTTCCTGGATTGCTTTTTCTCCCTTACATACTCTCAATTCACCAAGTCTTATACACTCTACCTTTGAAATATATTTCAAATCCATTGACTTATCATCTCTTCTGCTATACTGTAGTCTTTCCACAATCATTGCAGCCTGGGCTACATTGTTGCCTCACATTCTTCTCTTTATTCTTATCCCCCAAAATCCATTTTCACTTAGCAGTTGTAGTAATCATGAAAGAGAAAGAGAGAGAGAGAGAGAGAGAGAGAGAAATATGAACATGGTTATAGTTCTCTTATGTGATTACAGTTTACTTAAAAACATCCTAACACTCCTCTTAGACACTATTAAGCATAAAGAAAACAAACAAGCAAATATACATAAAATGACAATTGCTTAATTTCAATTTCCAGAAACATCAGTAAACAGAAAGAAGCCGCAACATCAAATGATACATTACTGCTACCAAATGCTATTAAGATCTGGGCAGAACCACCTGGAAAGAAGGGCAACTGAGTGGTAAGTGCATGGGAGACCCAGGAATAGCAGATTCCAGAAAGTACAGCACAGGTACGCTCCCTAAGAGTGAGGAAGCCCCTGCAGTGTGAGAGCTAAAGTTGATCCCGGAGCTTAGTAAACTGGGCTGAGTTCTAAGGAGAGCAGTTGAGCAGGTGATGGGGCTAATAACAGTAGAAGATCGAAGACAATGACACCAAAAACAAGTCTATTTGAAAGATTGCCTTCGACAACAGGTCTGTTTCTCTTCATGACAATCGCAGTGAATTAGGGAAGTCTGGCAGCAGTAACTACTGCATCTGTTTGATTTAGAGGGACAAAAGAAAGCTAACTACAACTACATACATACACTTGGAGGCTCTATACAGAAAGGAAACAATCTAAATCTGAAACGGTTAAGAGGGAACCCTTGAGCTGCAGAGCCCAGAAGCACTATCTGTACTGCCCTCTCCCGATTTCCATACTGGGTCCTCACTCGTTATCTGGTAAAAGACAAATCTGTGTATCACTGATCAAGCTAGACTGAGAATCACTCTATTACTTCCAGTTAAGAGTAATAGAATTGCCAGTACTGCTCGGCAGGGACACTCAGGATCCCAGGGTCAAGCTTTCTGCTTTCTCACTCTAATCAGGGCTTTTTACCTCTGATGAACATCAGCATGACCTGGCTAGGGTAATCTTTAGAGAGAATTGCTCCAGTGTTGTTTTAAAATCCTCATAAACTTTAGGTTCTCTCACTTTCAGAGGTCCTTCTCTACATCACATTAGAATATACCTTATCCCATACTGTGATGGTTAATTTTATGTGTCAACTTGACTGGGCCATGGGGGTGCCCAAATAAATATTTGGTTAAACATCATTCTGGGTGTGTCTTTGAGGGTGTTTCTGGATGAGATTAACATTTGCATTGGTGGACTGAGTAAAGCAGACTGCTCTCCCCGATGTGAGTGGGCTTTATTCCATCTGCTGAAGGCGTGAATAGAACAAAAAGGCTAAGTAAGGGAGACTTTTCTCTTTGCCTGTCTTTGAGCTAGGATATTGGTCTTCTCCTGCCTTCAGACTTAGATTTGAACTAGAACTTACACTATCATCTCTCCTAGTTTTCAGGTCTTCAGACTTAGACTGAAACTACGCCATCAGCTATCTTGGGTCTTTAGTTTGCCAATTGTAGATATTGGGACATCTCGGCCTTCGTAGTCTTGTGAGCTAGTTCCTTTTAATACCTTTATATATACCTATATGTGTGTGTGTGTGTGTGTGTGTGTGTGTGTGTGTATGTGTGTGTGTGTATGTGTGTGTGTATATAGCAAATCCTTCTCTCTTTCCTACATAGACACACATACACGCACACACACACTGTTGCTTCTGTTTCTCTGGAGAACCTTGACTAATACACACATTTAACGTAATTTAATATAATTGTATATGAGTTGAGTGTAAGTTGTAACAGCTAAGTAAAAAAAATTAAACTAATATGTTTAAGACTTAAACATTTTTGTGGGGTAAGAGTACTTAATAAAGTGATCCTGTACATCCCCCTGACAACGCTGCTGTTACAGAAATTTAAGTAAAGCCAGGCCTTTGGAATTAACATGGCAAGCTGGTTTATTGTTGTTCTCACATCCTTTTCACTCATATTTAAGGTCTAGAATATTGAACTTGAATGGGCCTTAGTTCTAGCAATTTCCCAAGAACATGGACTTTTTAATGATTATATGTATATATTTTTATTGGTGTCTTCACTGTATTTTTTTAACATGAAAAAGCCAATATACACTTGATAGAAAAGTATTTTTCTAAATTCTGATTTGTTCATTTGTTCTTATAATAAATGAAAAGTTAGGTTTTTATAATGACAGGCATATGACCTTTTAAGATTTAGATCATTTAAATAAAGATATAATAAAACTTTATTTAATGATGCAATATATTCCCATTGCTTTAAAAAATATTCTCTGTACTTTGGGTTCCATGAGGTAAGAGGAAGAGTTTCTTGAGAATTTATGCAAACTAAACCACTTATCCCTGGATAATTAATCAAGCTCAACATAGGAAACTCTGAGAGTATTATTCTGTTACATGAAACAGACATGAAAGTGTTACATACTTTTAGGAAATAGAATAAAATTACTCTGAGATACACAGCTACTATTAGCAACTGAATGCCAAACTCTTTGCCGCTAAATACTTTACATGCATTATCAAGTCCATCCTTATAAATACTTTAGAAGGTAGATATCAAGATTTTTATAGATAAAACAAAGTCAGCCCTCAGAACTGTTAATAAATAAAGAGTCAAGATCACCTTGACTCTTAAAAGTAACCATGACCAAAATTTGATCTTAGCCCTCTCTAACTCAAGTCTCTGGTCTGTACTATCTGATTCCCCCAAAGACAAATCAATCTTCAATTTACCAAAAACACTGCTCAGTGTCTTTCCCTGGACTCTACTGATATTTTTCTCTTGCTTTTACTTCAATAGCACCTGCAATAATGTAGAAATCCTATCTCTTTGAAGAGACATAGCTGGAAATTATAAAATGTGCTTTGTCTACACGTATGCTATAGGGGAGACAATGAAAGCTGCCTTTCCAAGAGAACCAGTCAATGATGAATCTGGGAATTAAAAGTTTTAATTTTTCCCATCTCATCAAATGCAGAATTGATGCCTCTTTCTTTGTGAGGCCATTTTCGTATTTGACTCCACTGTAAGTGATGTAGTGAGATAAGATAATTTTCTTTCATTGCCCCCAGTCTTTGATTAAAGAATTATAGCCTTGCTTTGAAAAGCAGGCATTTTTCAGTGACTTAATAAAATAATCATGAAATCTGTTCCACCTCCTTTCGTAGTAGAATTTGTGTCCTTGGGCCTCTTTTAAGAAGAGCATATAAAAGCTTAACAATGCTAATATTAATTAGCATATAAAATAAGTGTTGTAATAACCAATCCTAAAGAATTTATGTAAGCTAATAGGTTCATGGTGATTTTCAATGGACATGTATCAACAAGTCCGCACAAGATTGGAGTTCCAAGAAAAATCAAGGGGCAAAGAAGGTGAGTCCTCCTTTATGTAAGGACTGTTATTTGTCCAAGAAAAGCAGGGTTTATTGAGTTTCACTGAGTCTGTCCCTTCACTGTCAGTGATCCTCAAAAAGGTCTGGCTTTGAGGAGGGAGTGGCCTGGTCAAGCATGCCTGAAGCAATTTTTCAAGTTAGTTAAGTGTCAGAAATCTTACAGCAGCCCTGCCAGTGCATCATTATCTGCCACCGTAGAGTGAGAGCCACGACTGTGCGTCTAAGCAATGCAGGGGTGCAGGGTCTGGACCTTGGCAAGGACTCTACTGGCATCTCAGTTATTGCTGAAGAAGCCACCTGAGACATAACCTTGGCCACTGGCAATTTGCTCTCAGCAAAAGAAACCTTAGCTTCCAACAGCTTTCTAATGCTGGTTAAAACCCAGTTTACATACACCCTATTTATATAATATATACACATGGTGGACACATATGCATATAGAATAAAGAATCCTTAACTCAAATTATGTGGGTGGAATGTCTTTCTTTTTAATTTATTCCTTTTTTCTATTCATCCAATTATGACAACAGCCTGGTATATCAGCTACATTCCTGGATATTCACTGGGGCACAAATGTAGAAAGCAAAACTGATAAGAGAAATGTAGATTTTAATTAAAGAGAAGAAAGTGAAGCATTTTCCATGTTTAACAATAGAAATGCTTAGGTTCTTTTCAGTTGGCCCTTTTCATTGAATTTATTTCTTCCTACTGTGAGATTTAATTTAAAATATAAAGAAATTTTACTGCCAGAAAAGTTTATAGAAATTGTTTATAAAATACCTTTAGATATGCATATTGAATATTAAGAAAAGTATCACAAAATGAAAAAAAAGTAAAGGAAAATACAACAAACTCTACAAATATAAGCATAGAGAAATCCATGTTTTGGTTTTGATGAAAAAAAGGACAAAATTAAGGTCATTCTGAACCATCCAAAAGGACCATTGAACTCGCTTATTAATCCTCTTGGATAACATTTAGTAGTCTTGTAATTACTAACTGAAAATATTTATGCTACACCATTCAATTCACCTTATAAGCATTCCTCTTACATTTTTTGAAATGCCTTAAAAGTCAAAATTATTTTTATATAAGAATGGTGTCCATGTAGACATATACAACAATTCCAAGGTAATCTTGGCCCCTCAAACTAAATACAATCTTAATGTCCCATCTAAGACAATGTAAATCTTAAAGACCTAAATAGTTGGACTTAAAAACCAGCAGACAAGTCAAAAGAAAATAAAATATTGGGTTACTGTAAAATTCTCTTTAATGTTCTCTGTTGATATTGAGACATGAGGAGGCAGGACAACATTCCAACGGCGACTAGAAACAGCTTTTCCCCCCAAATTTCAATAGAGTAAAAAGTTTAGTCTGCAACACAAACTCAGAAGTGTTTAAGTTTGCAAACTAATTCACTTGTCACTATCATCTACTAATATTAATAAAAATCCTCATAGACATCCTATTTCTCAGAAGAGAGAAGCCACACTTCTTATTACTTATTCCTTTGAGTACACACACATCATTTAAGTCACAGTTCCTACCATTTCTTTCTATTCCAGCTTCCTTGAAATATTGCTATTTAAAACCTCTGTGTGTTTGCCCATAAAGTTTTCTCTCACTGAAGGCCATTTCCATCAGGCAAACTCCTGCTCATACTACCTTTAAACCAAACTCAAAATGTCTCCTGTGAAGCTCTTTTTAAACCCATAGACAGAGTTATTATTATCCCCTGAATTTTCCAATGGCGTTTTGTGCCTACACTTTCTATAGCTCTTAACAAACCGTCTAGCAATTACTTGGTTAATATTCTGTCTTTCCTGAGTTATAGGACAGGGTCATTCTTACTCATATGTATCTCTAATGCCTATTATAGGGCTTGGCACATAGTAATAATCAAGATTATTTTCTTAAATAAATGAAATGTATTCCTCACTAATTTCTTTATTCTATAATATATATAATTTTACTTAATATATATGCACTTAATATAATCATCAATAATATAAAATTAAAGTTCATGTTGGAAACACAGAATATTATCTTGAGTGCAAACCAGCAATGTTCAAAGTAACATTTGGTTGAGTATTCTAATACTGAAAATTGCCTCAGTTATTTAACATGGATGAGAAAAGAAGTTCTTATTAGCTGATTAGAGAAAGGTCAACTTATTTCTGTCATGATTATTAGCTGGAGCTGAGGAATAGAACAGTCCTTTCATTTAATAATATTTCTGAAGTAATGGGTCTGGCCCGCACTTTAGATTTTTAAAAATGTGCCCTTTGCAAACTACAGTCACGCTTCCTTTCAGTGGTTGTGAACTGAGGGCAAAGCTGCCATCCACAGGCAGGTATTTGCAAACATGGTGTGAGGACATTGGTTGTCACAAAACTGGAGGATGCTAGCGGCGTCTAGTGGGCAGGAGCTAAGGATGCTCAGTGCCCTGCAATGCTTGGGAAACTCCAAATAAAAACGGTATCCACCTAAAACCATAGTAGCATCTCATTGCATCTAGTCAATACTTCAAGAGATCCAAGAATCATTTTGTATTGATTTTTTTTTTATTTCAGCATATTATGGAGGTACAGATGTTTACGTCATTTTATATTGATTTTTATGACGAACTTCTCTGCAGACTTGATTATACAGGCTTGATTACACCATGGAAAACATAATCTCTTCATGTTAGTCCATGCATGTAATGGTATTTCATGGTTAAGCACAATTCTTAGAGTTGTAAACTAAGTGGCACTCTTATTAGATAATGCAGGGGGAAAAATATATTACTTTGGCACATTTCCAGGTTGCCATGAAACCAAGAAGAATTTCATGGACTAATAGTGTATTTGTTGCCCAACTTCTTCTCTTTTCTTGTATACTTCACAAAGACCAGCTTGTTTGCTTTGGAACTCATGGAGTTTACTTTCTGTGTAGCAATTAAATACCACACATTATTAACATATATGGATAATGACAATGTGTTTACAGAATTGCCTAATAAATTTATCCTTTGAGAATGAAAGCGATAAAACCCACATGTGAATTTAGCTGTATATAATGTTTCCTTAAAGTATTTTCAAGCAGAGAAAAAAAAACTGTCATGGATTTTGTTACTGATAGATCTGGATTTGAATCCTAGCTGCAAGCTGTGTGGCATTGGGTGAGTCTGCTTGCTCAGTAAACTTCTATTTTTTTTTTTTTCTTTTCTTTTCATTCTCATTTCCCTAACTGGAGTGGATATACTGACCATATGACTTAAGAATTGGTTCCATTGGCAGACAATTCTCACTAAGAATCAATAACTTTCTATCCTGGTTTACGAGAAGTTTGTTATTGAAAAATCTATTCCAGTAGAGTTCAATACAATCAATTCCAGATGCATTGGCAGAAATTAAATTCCTGAAACTGCGAAGCTAAGAGTGAGACTCTCGATTAGCTATGTGTCCAGATCCATGCTGGGGAGGCCCTAAATAAGTGGCAAGCTAGTTCTTCCCAGAAATCGTTTTCATTTTCTATAATAGCAACAATAAGCAGTAAATGTGGGGGAATTCTGATATTTAATATCTACATTATATCCTTTAGCTTTGTGTCCTAATGGAATATTTAAAGCAATTTAAATATGCTGCATTTATTGAATAGCCCTAGAGAGTTAAAGAAAGCAAAACTGGTAAGCATAATGACTGGAAAATGAAGAGCCAGTCATGTTTTAGATGGAGAAAGGTTAAGTGCTGTTTTGGATTCGCTCAGATAGCTCACATCTTGAAATTGGTAATCCCTTTTATATGGAAGTCTAATAAAATCACATCTCTTCAGTCTCAAGTAGCAAAGGATCAGAGCAGTAAAATAAATTGGAAGGAGGAGGAAAATGAGCAAATAGGCTTCAATTAGTTAAGGAAATAGAGAGATGAACTAGTGAATCAAATTGCTGAACATTTTCACTATGGACTGAGTAATGACTGAGAAGAAGGTTTTCAGTTGAGTTTTATGTGCGAAATATAAACACCAAGAGATAAACAAAAGAGGAGGTTTTTAACATAGAACAAAAGTACATAAATAGAAGGCCTAGTGATGAAAATGAGAAAATGAAACCTTGACATCAATATCAAGCACATTTTTCTATCACAAGAACTACCTATTAGATTACTTAAATTGCTCATAAGAAAAGGAAGCAAACAACTCAAATCCCGAAAAGTATTTCAATCCAAAGAAAAACTCAGTGAAATAGGAGGTAATTCTTAAACCTTCTGGGTCCTATTAGTTTTTATAAAAAATTTGGTTGTGACTTCTTGTAGCATATGCTTAACTTAGAAAGCATAAGCTATTTGTGCAGGAATGCTTTAAATCCTTTTTGCAACAAGCTTAATAATAGATCTATTGGATGATAGATAAAGAGGTGAATAGGTAGACAGACATATAAATAAATGAATGGAGATGCACAGAGGGTTGAATAGATAGAAAAATAGGTAAAGTTAGTTCATAACCCTCTGAAAATTAATTGATCTTTAAAGTCCTTTAATAATTGCATAAAGGGTTTTATGTTACGGAAATGTCTGCTATTTCTTTGAGCTTGGGGATGAATTACATATATGATTTTAAATGAGAAGGATACATTTTTTTTCCCCTGGGACTTCCTAGGTGTAGGCTTATCTTGCCTAGTACAGTATTTCGCAGATTTAGGTACAAACTACAATCTCCTTGGATGCTTGTTAAAGATACAAATTTCCAGGATCTATACAAACACACTGAATCAAAATCTTCAGGGGGCAGGGCGTTAAGAATAGAAGTTTTAAGAAGCATTACTGAGATTCTTATGGTTTCAGGATGTAGCTTAACAACATCCATATTCCAGGAATAAGAGTTTCAATATGTAAACTTTTTCTAAGAGTCAATTTTAGTCTTTGAGAAAACTGGGACATTAAGTGGTATACTTTATCTCTTAGAGTACTTGTTTAGTTCAGTTCCCCCCAAAATGGTTAAAAGCCTACTGACTAGGTTTAAGTCTTTGCTAAATGCTGGAGGGTGGTGACAGAGTAAGAGGAGGGAGTAACACCAAAGAACAACAAAAGATAACACTCCTGTCTACAGTGAGTGTACAGTATAGTTTGGTAAATGTAAATAACAAAGACTAATCAAAGCATATGCAAGACATTATATGATTGAGTATTCAGTCATTAAGGAAGTACAACAAAAATGTAAAAATGAATGAGATCAGTGTGAGGCTAAGTTGCAGCTAAAAAGCAAGTTGGACTGGGCATGGTGGCTCGCACCCGTAATCCCAGTATTTTGGGAGGCCGAGGCAGGAGGATCACTTGAAGCCAGAAGTTTTAGACTAGCCTGGGCAAATAGGGAGACCCCATATCAACAAAAAAATTTTAAAAAATTAGCCAGGTTTGGTGTTGTGCTTCTGTAGTCTCACCTACTAGGGAGGCTGAGACAGGACGATTGCTAGAGCTTAGGAATTCAAGGTTGCAGTGAGCTGTGATCATGCACTTTAATTTTTAAAAATTAAAAAAAAAAATGGATGGCCTCCTGCAGCTCATTTTGTCTAGCAGGGAGAATATTTTGCAATAGAAATCTTTGAAAGATAAGATATCAATACCCAGATATTAACTCCTCTGAAAGAAATGAATGCAATAAAGAATAGAGGCAGGAATAAACATGAGATGCAGTCATGCCATCAAAGAGAGCATCCAAGCTGAGCAATATGTCACCTCTTCTTCTCTTTTCTCCATCCTTCACTGTATTCTCTTACAGTGTTCTCTGAACCAGGATCATGCAGATAATTAGGCCATGGAAAGAAATGTTCTACTCTTACATGGGTTCAAGAGGTAGGGATATGAGAAACCCTCAATGGTTACTAGAAGCCGAGAATATTGAGGGTGTGTAGGAGAAAGGCAAGGGTTGAGGGAGAGAGAGAGGGTACCGTGATAGCTTCAGGGCATTTCTGATACACTGGATAATTAATAGTCTAAATTATGAGGTACTATGGGTTTATTTGCATGCTTTGAGTATTTTAAGCATTTCTCTAATGCTGCAGTATGTGAAGTAGTCTATGTTTATACTGTATTTTCTAAGAACATCAAATTACTTTATCAAGACCACCATATTATCATATCTATTTAAAAGATGAATTTTGGTTTATAATTAGAGTCAGGACTGGATGTCTGTACTCTAATTTTGTTCTGAGATGTGCTTCTGACCTATTTTTGTGAACACTTGGAAGACATCTGCTCCATATCTGAGCAAAACGTGTTAATTTTTTTCTTCCTCTTTCTCGCTCCCCAGCTCAATATTCCAGGGTTACTTGATTAGAATTCTCCCTAACAAGACTCTTGCTCCTTCCCAGGCTTTCTGGGCCTGAGGCTCTTTGGCTGCTTTGCTCTGTGCTAAGGTTAACCCTGATCTCCATGTCTTTGTCAAGCAGACAGACAGGAAGGGACAAAGCTGTACGGCATTGTCAAAGATGATTTAATAAAGTTCTACTTTCTCTTTTAAATAGAATCTCGAGAGCAAATCTGTTCCTACTTAGTCCTGTGTGGTGCTGCTCACCCCAGAAGCAAAGCATGAGGCTCTCATCAGCTGTGAGCAGCCAGCTATACCAGTGAGCCCCCTTCAGATGTAACCGCCCACAGGTCAAGAGCGAGCAGTCTTACACTTTGCCGGGTTATTCATCAGAGTGGTGGCTGTCTCTGGGCCCAACAATCCCCACTTGCAGGCAGTGTAAGAACTCCGAAGAAGAATCAGTAACAGTTCCCTCATAATCACTCTAACCCGTTGACATCCACAGCAATCTCAACAGTTCTTGAAATGGACCTGTAAATAGTGCTCACTCTGTGTCAAACTATACGCCAGCCACTTGTATAAGACTTGAACCAACACTAACTCATCTAATTCACTTGATCCTCACAATAACCTTGTAAGATAGATGCTATTTTTATCTCCATCTTACGGATGAGGAAACTGAGTTATAAAGAGGTTAAGTGAATCGCCCAAGGTGACACAGGTATTAATAGTAAGAGTTCCAGAAAAAGAAATTAGCCTTTCCCCACAAAACAGAGATATTTGATTTTAAGAAAAGCAATGTGATTAAATTCACAACTAATGGAAATGGAATGCACTGTATGGGGGAGGGACATGCTTGCAGCCCTGGCTTGGGTGGGGCAAACAGCATTACTTGTAACCCAAATGTTTGTACCCCCATAATATCCTGAATAAATAAAAAATAAATAAAAACGAAAAAAATTAAAAAAAGAAAAGCAATGTGAGTAAAATCAAATTAATATATTCCTGGGGAGTCCTTTTTTTGTTTTCCTTATCTATATTTTATTCACCTCTGGAAAGAAATGTCAGGTTAGGGTCAAAACTGAAAGAAGATTTTAGACATCAAGAGGGTAGTAGGATTGATATGAAGTTGGGGGGCTGAAATTTTGAAAAAGCACACTGATGGCATCGTTTTCGCAGGGCTGTAGTAGCCAGGAAGATTACACTCTCCTCTAGAAAATTCTCCAAATTTTTTTTCCTTCAATGTGAATAACATAGTGACTCTACTAAAGCAACAAGAACTCCTAGAACTTATTCTGCTTCCCACCCACTGTTGTTCCATCCATTGCTAATCCAAGACAAGAGCTCTCACCAAAGATCTGATGAAAAAGAAAAAGTAAAAGTAAAAATTAAAGCAAAAATAAAGTAAGTATAAAAACTAGAGTTTATATTTTAAAAGACATTAATAAAATAAATACACACTAAGTAGCCTAATCTAGCAAAGATAGAGAAAACACAAATACTGAATGTGGTTTGATAAAGGGGAAGGAATTGTAGCTGTACAGGAAATTAAATGTTTGAACACCTAGATTAAGTGATTGATTTCCTAGGAAAATGTAAACTACCAAAATTTACTTAAGAAGTGGTAAAAATCCTAAAGAGGTCAATGATCATGGAGGGTATTAAGAATGTAAGAGAGCTACTTCCTGAAATATTGCCAAACTTAGTTTCAAATTAATTTTTTTTATCCTTAAAGGAACACATAATTCTAATGCTATTTAAAGTATTTCACAATAGAACAAAATAAAGGGAAATTTCTGATGATTTTAAAAGCTAGAGTAACACTTATAAAAAATTCTGAGAAAGCAAACACTCAAATGAAAAAATTATACAATTTTATTTACTATGATGAATGAAAAAACTCTAAATATATTGAGCAGTGTATCACAAGAATAATTTATTATGATCAAGAGTAGTTTATTATTGAATAGCAAAGATGTTTCAATATTAGAATCTCAATAATTATACTTCACTATTGTAATAGATCTACAGTGAAAGACCATATAATCCTTTTAAAATATGTACAGAAGGCATTTGATAAAATCCAATATTCTTTTCTAAAAAAAATCTTTAATAAGGATTATCTAACACTTTAAAAATGATTTTATATTTATACATACACCCATGTACATATGTATTTTATATATATATATATATATATATCAGAAGATCAATATAAAATACCAAAGGTCAATATGTTTAGACTTAATGATGATAATGTAGAAGCATTAAAATAAAGATCAACTTAAGGATATCTTTTATTACCAATGCTACTTAATATTATCCTAGATGTGCTGAAAAATATAATTAGACAATATACTATGACTATTTAAATAAAGAAGGAAATACTATAATCATTTGATGTTGATAGGATTTTGTAAACAGAAAACTCAAAACAATGAAATAAAAAATTTAATAAAACTTTTAAAAGAATTTTTTATATCCTAAACAATGGCTCAGAAAAAATAAAAAATAGTCCCCCTTATCATGGCAATAAAACCAAATTCGCGAGACTAATAAGAAATATAAAGGTTACAGAAATTATAAACTAACTTCATTAGTTGAATAGATGAATAGATTTTATTCTTAGACCAGACGATTCAACATTGTAACGATAGCAATATTACCTACATTAATGTAGAAATGAAATGTTGTCCCCTCATAAAAATACCAAAATTCTCTTAAAATTGATTCAGAAGAATATATAGCAGTACATAGATATGTCTTAAGTGTAGTAAGAGCTTAATACCCTACCAAATATAAGACATATAGTGATAGTGATTAATAGAGTGTGGTATTGGCAAAAGAATAGGTGGATTAATGAATACTGTAGTTTGGATATTTGACCCTCCAAACCTCATGTTGAAATGTGATCTCTAATATTGGAGGTGGGGCCTAGTGGGAGGTATTTGGGTCATGGGGCAGATCTTCCATGAATAGATTAATGCCCTCCCTGGGCGTGGGAGGAAAAGGGGGTAGGGGCCTGTGAGTGAATTCTTTGTCAATTACTGAGAGAACTAGTTGTTAAAAAGAGCCTGGCCTCCATAGTCAGGCCAACCCACCTCCTCTCCCTTTCTTGCCCTGGGTTCTACATATGCTGGCTCCCCTTCAGCTTCCCCCATGAGTGGGAACAGTCTGAGGCTCACCAGATGCAGATGCCATGCTTCTTGTATAGCAGAACTGTGACCCAAATGAACCTCTTTTCTTTATAAATATCCAGCCTTGGGTACTCCTTTATAGCAACGTAAATGGACTAAGACAATGGAACAAAAGAGAGAACTCCAAAATAAACCGAAATATATATGAGAATGTCATAGGTATAAAAATGGCATTTTCAATTAGTAGAAAAGTAGCTATTAACTAAATTTCAATAGGACAATTGAAGCTGTCTGAAACAAGTAAAGATAGAGCCTTACTTTACTCCTTACTCAAAATTTAGAGTGGATCAAATATTTAAATGTAAAAAATGAAAATGCAAAAGTACTAGGAGAAAATATAAATGGATATTTTTATAATTTGGGTGTAGGAAATATTTGAAATATGACAAAATCTGAAAGTCATAAAGAAAATCACTGATAAATTTAAATAAAAATCAAAATCACCTAAAAGTCTTCCTTAAACAAGATAAACTAAGAGACAACAACTTTAAAAAAAATAATTTGATATTAAATTCATTTAGCAACTCAAGGACTAATATCCACGACATACAAAATGCCTAAATATCAATGAGGAAAAGATAACTCCCGATGCTCAACATTAATAAAGTTAAAATTTAATCTAAGAGCTCACTATGCACCTATTAGAGAAACAAAATGTTTGTATTATATAATAAGACATTTATTGTTCCTGGGAGTTTAAATTTACACAATTTCCCAAAAGACAATTTGCTAATATCTAGTAAAATAAATATCAATAATTTTGATTTATCAATTTCACTTAGTTAACACTTGCATAAATGCAGAAAGATATATATATATTGATAATTCCTTGCTACTTTTTTTTTTTTTTGATCTAGTTGTGAGGCATTGGAAATAACCTGAATGCCTATTGGTGAGGTTTGCACATATATGTTATGGTATATCTGTATATATATGGAGACAAATCTCTACGTGTGGCAGTAAAATAATTATAACATGTACAGACCTGGTCTAGATTATTTATTGCTATAACCCAGAGCCTAGAACATTACCTGGCACTTATTGATGTTCAATAAATGTTTGCATGTTGAATAAATATATTATTATATGCCAAAAGTGAATTGTAAAATAGCATGCAACATAAAATCAAGTATCTATTAATATAAAAAGTCTTTTTAACGTATGACCAAAGTGTTTCCAGTGATCTTTTATTCACAATTTACTTTCTAATTTGTCAGTTTCTATAATTTTCATATTGTTATAATAAACATGCAATTATATATGATTAAAATATTGAAATGTAAAGAGAAGATAGCACACCTCTGTTTTTTATATTGGATCTATGCTATTTAGTGTCACCTAAACTTATATTCTTTGTGATTAAATAATTAGACAGTAGTTTATTACAGTACAGACAAGGCAATAGTACACCATAGGAAGGAAAACAAAGATGAGCATGATTAAGGAATTTTCATTAAAGAAAGCAAATATAATTGAGACAAGACTTAACCTCAACTTTATGAATTGAGGTTTATAAAGCACTTTCACATACACATTTATTTAATTCTCATATTATTTGTATAACAGAGATGAGACCAGTAATGCTTAGGAAGAATAAACGGCTCATCATTATTAATGGAGAATCAAGACTTGAACGTGATTTAATTACTCTAATTCACTTGCTATAGCTATAGAACCATCATTATATAGCAAGTGCCTCTAGCTGGGGAGACAGTATCTCTGGGTCATGGGGAAGACGGAGAGAAAGGAAGTAGATTGGAATGAGGAAATCCAAATTTCCATCTAAAACAAAATTATATAGCCTGTTATTTATTACCATGACATTTTGTTTACTTGTAATATCTTTTCACTCATAAAGAAAAAATTGAGACTTTGGGTCATATTATTAAGGTAGTGTTTTTCTACTCAAAATAAAGTTCACCCCCTTCTCTGTGGGGCCAGATTTCAATTGAAAAGGTTATAAGTCAAAGATGAACACATGCCGATCCAAATGGAAGTAAACATGGTATTTCCATTTCTGTATTACTTGGTCTGCTTGGACACATGCCTAGGAGTGGATTTTTATTTATAAAGACACAGGAAAGATTGTATATTATTTTCCTGTTATGAGAGAAATGAGGCTTTATTTACAGAGTATAGTATTTCTGACCATCAAAATTACTTTCTACCTGTATTAAATTCGTGTTTCCACAATGAAAAGAAAATCTTTGTACTCTAATGAATGATAGTATGCAATTTTTAATCAAAGGTTATGAATTTCCACTTTGCGGTATTCCCTTTTCAAACATCTACAGACTTTCAATACATGTTCCAAGTATACTTACAGAGATAACAATCTCATCCAAATAATGTGCTAATATTGGGTAACAAGGAAGAATACAATGTCTGAATGGAATGAGATAAAGTTTTCTCCAGTGAAAAAAAATTTTTTAAAAAACAGTGAACTTTTTTTTTTTTTACTTTTAGGAGAAGTTTTAGAAATAATTTGCTTTATTTTTAATCATGAATTCCTAGCTATTAGAAGGCAAAAATGAAAAACTTTGTTAGATTGCAACTGCTATGAATTTTAATTTTCCTCTGTAAATTACATTCAGTAATTCTTGTTATTGGTACTTTATCTATTTGTAGATACAGATCTGAGAGCATTAAGATTCATTAAAGAAATGATAAGAAAAGTATGTAAACAACTGACACATAGTGGTTTCCAGCTTTGGGGGAACAAGTTTATCTTGATAATACACTCAATTTACTATAAGAGTCCAATTCTTCTATGCTTACATTTCCAACAAATTCAACTTTGGAAAAGAGCCAGAAATCCAGAAGTCATGGGCAATAAGGTCTCCCAGAAGCCACATACCATATGAAAGGGTCAGTTACAAAAATGTATGCCTACAGGAGAGTCCCACATGATCTCATTTAAGTTCTCTTAGCTTTTTCTTTACACAGAATCCTACGAAGTCATATTGCCTTATGTCTACTCCTACTTTCCTCTACATTCTCTACCTACACAACAGTCAGAACGATCTTTTTAAAGCACAAAACTGCTTCTAATACTCCCTGCTCAAGACCTTTTCACATAAGATATGCCCAACATGTTTATGGAAATGAATTATCTTTTTTGGTAAAATTTGCTCCATTAATATGGCAGAATAAACATTAAATCACATGCTGACATCTATCTATTTTTGTAACTGTTTACAATCATAAGACAAAATCAGTCCTGGATTTGAGGAAATAGCACAAGATTAATGCTACAGACTAAATATATTTTCCCAAAATTCATTTGTTAAAATCCTAACTCTCAAGGTGATGGAATTAGGAGGTGATGCCTTCGGCAAGTGTTTAAGTCATGAAGGCAGAGCCCTCATGAATGGGATTAGTACCCTTATGAAATAGACCCATGTGAGGCACTGTGTATGAACCAGGAAATAAGCCCTCACCGAACACTGAATCCGCAGGCGATTTGATCGTGGACTTCTCAGTCATCAGAATTGTGAGAAATAAATTTCTGTAGTTTATAAGCCACTCAGTCTATAGTATTTTGTTATAAGTCTAAATAGACTAAGACAATTAACTAGTACTGATTTTAAACCTGTTTTTCTAACAAATTATTCACTGTAATAGAAAAGATCATTATTGAGACAAATGCATCTAAGTAGTTTTGGGGACTTTATCCTTGTTTCTGTAAATACATGATTTTTTTCTCATTTCCTCTTATGTATACTTAGTAATTATATTTTGAGAATAATAGTACCAGATATGGGTGCCTTCAAGGTCCAGAGTATCTTATCCCCTAACCTGGGGATAATGTCAAAAAATATAATACAATTCTCTTCAAGAGAAACTAACAGTACTCATAATTTACCAAAAGGAACCATTCTAAGGAATGGTTTATAAAAATGCAGTAGATCAAATTAACATTGTTAAAGAATCTGCTATGCATTAGGCTGTGTGCTAGACATTTTTAATTATGTTCTTATTCTATCATTGACTGTTCACGCCAATCTTATGACATAGTCATTTTTATTCCAATTTTTCGAATGAAGATCAGAAAGGTGCAATTTTCCCAAGGAAAATAAGATATCTCTCAAATCTCAAGTAGACCAAAATAATAATTAATGTAAGTTTTCCTGTGATATCATAAAGGAAAGGAATTGTTAATTTACATTGAATCTAGAAAAATGAAAATTAGACAGGTACAATTCATCAGTATTTTGTCAAAAATATTCAGAGAGAGTCTCTGCATCAGATGGACTAGAACATACCAACTGCTAGTACTTGAACTCTTTAGGAGCAAGGATATATCTTTAGGTTGCCTGGATAGACTATTAGGTCATTAAATATGAAATGTCCAATTTCAAATTAAAAATGTAGTTTATTATATCTCAAACAAGAAGCAGTACGATTAATCAAAGTATGCACCTAGACTAGTGACACAGTTTTGCCGTCTTAATGGTAGCTTGTTTATGTCAGTAGCAAAGAAGCCTGGAGAGCAAATAGCGACAAAATGGCAAAAGGCGTTTGCCACAGCTTGCTGAGAATTGAATATTTTTCCTTATAAGAAGTGGTCCAAAGCCTAGAAGAGTGGTGGTCAGTTGGTGCAAGTTCTGCTGAATACAGTGGATGACAGAGTTTCTAAGTCTAGCTTCTGTAGTTTGAGCAGCATTGTTTTATGTGGCATCTGGTCTTGCGAGAGGATTGGCTCGTCTCCTGACCAATTTCAGCTGCTTAATCACAAGCATCCTCATCATCTCATCCAACTGGTTGCAGTAGACATCTGCTGTGATCAGTTGACCAGGTTTCATGAAGCTGTAGTGGATAATACCTGCACTTGACCACCAAGCAGATACCCTTAGCTTTTTTTGTTGAATATTTGGTTTGGGACTGCGTTTCGGCACTTCATCTTTATCCAACCATTATGCCCAATGCTTCAGATTGTCAAAAAGAATCCATTTTTCATCACATGTAACAATATGGTGTAGAAATATTCTGATAGTAAAGAAAAGCAAGCTTTGAGAAAATGTCTCTTTTGATGCTCATTTATTTCATGTGGAACCCATCTATCCGGCTTCTTTATTTTGCCTATTTGTTTCAAATGGTCCAATTGTTGTTGGAATAGTAATATCAAACCTTGCTGCTAATTCACACGTAAGTTGAGATGGATTTGCTCTACAGCTTTCAGCTCGTCATTATCCATCTTGGTCTCTTGGCTGCCCATGTGGCTGATTTTCAAGATTAAAATCACAGAATGGAACTTCTCAAACCATGGACATAATATGCGTTCATTAGCCACATCCTTCCCAAATGTTTTGTTGATAATTCAAGCTGTCTGCCCTGCATTGGTTCCACAACGGAACTCATATTCAAAAATAACATGAATTTTTTACTTATCCATGGTTTCACAAAAATTGCTTTAAAAAAAATTTGAAAGATAGTCACAAGCCAAAATGTATGTTTGAAAGACTGAGTATGTACCTCATGATAAAAATAAACCAAGTAGCGTCAAAGTGAAATGTCAGCGATATCAACTGTCAAACTTAGTACTGAAGGAAATCAGACATTACATACTTAATAAGTTAATAAGAATGATGATGATAATGCCGACTAATATTGAAACTTACTGAGAACTTTCTATTAATCAAACATTGGGCTAAGTATGTTATATGAATTATCTTATTCAAAGTTTACAACTCTATAGGCAGGTATTCTTATCTATGTTCTTTAGATGAGAAAACTGGAGCTTAAAAATTTTTTAGGGGAACACAAAATTTGAATTAAGGCTCTTGTGATTCTAAACCTTGTGTTCTTTACCTCTAGTATATACAGCTTCAACACATGTCCAAATGCCCCATTTCCCTGTCCTTGCTATAATTCCATGCTCACCCAGAAACCTCCTGGTTATACATTTGTTTTCCCAAGTACATGGCCCAGATACTGGCTAATATAATGACTATTCAAGCTCTTTGAAGGTGGTCACCCTTGTTGTACATAATGCAGTGGCCTTTTTATTTTTACTTACTTTGAAATTGACAAATAAAATTGTACGTATTTATCATGTATACCATGATGTTCGAGAATATGCATACTGTGGAATGACTAAATCTAGCTAATTAATGTATGCATTACCTGACATAGTGATTTTTGTGGTGAGAATACTTCACATCCACTCTCTCAGAATTTTTCAAGAATATATTGTTAATTATAGTCACCATGTTGTACAATAGACCCCTTGAATTTAATTTAGTTCTCCTAACTGAAATTTTGTGTCTTTGACCAACATTTCCCCAATTCCTCCCCACAACCCCCGCCATCCTCCCACCCCAGCCCCTGGTAAACACCATTCTACTCTCTACTTTTGTGAAATCAACTTTTTTAGATTTCACATATGAGCGAGATCATACAACATTTGTCTTTCTGTGCCTGGCTTATTTCACTTAGTGTAATGTCCTCCAGGTCCATCTGTGTTGTTGCAAATGACAGAATTTTCTTCTTTTTATGGCTGAATAATATTCCATTGTGTGTATGTGTGTGTGTATCACCTTTTCTTTACCTATTCATTCACTAACAGACATGTAGGGTGAGTCCACATCTTGGCTATTGTGGATAATGCTACAATAAATATGGGACTGCAGATATATCTTTGACATACTGATTTCATTTCCTTTGGATATACACCCAGTAGTGGGATTTCTAGATCATCTGGTAGTTTTAATTTTTTGAGGAACCTCCATACTGTTTTCCATAATGGCTGTACTAATTTACATTCCAACCAACAGTGTGCTGAGGTTTCCTTTTTTCCACGTTCCCACCAACAGTTATCTTTTGTCTTTTTAGTAATAGCCAATCTAATAGGTGTAAGATCATATCTCATTGTGGTTGCAATTTGCGTTTCCTGATGATTAGCAATGTTGACTATTTTTTCATATACCTGTGGCCATTCGTATGTTTTCTTTTGAAAAATATCTGTTCAATATCAATGTTTTGTCCATTTTTAATCAAGTTATGTTTTCCTGCTATTAAATTCCCTACATATTTTCAATATTATTCCTTTATCACATGTATACTTTACAAATATTTTTTCCCATTCCGTAGCTTGTCTCTTCACTCTGTTGACTGTTTCCTTTGCTGTGCAGAAGCTCTATAGTTTGATATAATCCCACTTGTCTATTTTTGCTTTTGTTGCCAGTACTTTTAGGGTCATATCCGAAAAATCATTGCCCAGACCAATGTCATCGAGCTTTCCCCTTATGTTTTCTTCTAGTGGTTTCACACTTTCAGGTTTTACATTTTTTTTCATCTATTTTGAGTTGATTTTTGCATATGGTATGAAATAAGGATCTAATTTCACCAGTGGCCTTTTGGGTTTACTAAACACTTGTAGTAAGTTTAGTTATTGTGACTCAGTCTCTTATGGTCTTATTACTGTGAGAGCAAATAAAAATCAAGTTTCTGTGATTGCAAAGTTGAGGAACAGAGACAGATTCTGTACTCATGCAAGCCCTAGCAACTCAGGTAGTCTTCTTTTTAAAAATTGTAGTTTATCAACACAGTGGTTGTCTCACATTCTGCGGACACTTAATGAAAAAGTTTCTAATAAAGTGTCCCACACACCCACCAAGTTCATCAACAGAATTTACTCAGAGGAGATTTTTATATTAGAAACCAAAAACTCTGAAGTGCCAATAAAGAGTTCTCCAGCAAGAGAAAGTACTAAAGGAAGGTCAGAGAAAGGAGGGCTCTTAAAGTTGGTTAGGGAGTCTGAAGACAATAAAAGCAGGCTTAATCTCTCCCCAGCCTTTTCCTTCCTCTGCATCTCACATGTCTTTCCTTCAGCTTGCCCCCTCCCCGCTTGTTCAAAATTGGATTAAAACTCCATCAAGGTTCAGCGGAGCACATGTAATAGACAAGGCTGTGGGTGGGAGGAAGTCTTGTATTATGATATCCCTGGGGGTAGCCATGAAGGGCCACCCTGGCATTGACAAGAAGGGGTTTGTCCTTCCAACTGCTATTTCCATTTAGAGCTCCTCTGCATGGGTGCACAGAAATTCCCAAGGATACCCTAAGGATGAGTTTCACAGGGAAAGCATCTGACTGCATGTACGATACAGCCATAGAACTGTCCTTCACAAAGTGTGCATCAGGGAAGAATTGGCCAGTTCAAATTTTTACTTTCACTGTAAACATTTATAAAGGACCATCTTGAGAAGCATGCCTTTATTTAGGTTATTCCTTATTCCTTTATTCTACTTTGGAGCAAAGAGAAAAATAAGAATAGAACAATAAAATAAAGCTAAAGGAAGTTACAAATAGACATGCACATAAGAAGAATGGCTTTGAATAATTGCTAAATTCTTAGACGGTTCACCATTTTCATGTTTGATTTGGGTGGATGACAGATTGCTTTATACATGTATAAAAATAGTGATCATAAATACTTATTTTGTTACCTAACTTGTTAGTTGGTATATAATATGAAATATTACAATTTGGTTTTATGAATTATTTTAAAAAGTGATCCAGATATTTTCCCATAAGTATTATAAATGTTTGAGGTGAATTAACAGAGGAGAATTAAAGTGCTAAAACTGTTACAGTATATTTTAAAGCCCCCTTAGCTAAAAAAAATATAACTAGTTCTTGGTATGAAACAAGTTTTAATGGGCATATGTGTAGACATTTTTATTCCCTTTTTTAACCATTTAATAAGCATATATAATTTTTTTAAAAAAATTATTTTAATTGACAAATAATAATTGTATATATTTATGGAATCCAATGTGATGTTTTAAATTATATTTGTAATGTGGAATGGTTAAATTAACAAGTCCATCTTTTTCTTAGATAGTTGCTTTACAAACCATTTTTCTGATACTAAATTTTGTTGATTTTCATACTTGACCATTATGAAAAAAATCCCAATGACATTTTAAATTTCTTTATTACCATCTAGTATTTCCTGGGATTATTCGGAACTGTGATAAACAAGGACCACATGGCATGTTTCCTGCTTTACCAGATGGCGTAGCTAACTATAGACAATAAACTTTATTTCAAATACAGTTCAGGTAACTAAGAATACATCTTATGATGGAATATAGCTGCTTTGCCCTCTTTTATAAGGTAAGTTATTATCCATGAGTGCGGGGTAACTGAGATTTTTTAATAAAAAAAAGTGAGATGTCTGTTCAACAGAGATAACTGACTTGGAGCTCCTAACCTCGACTCATTAAACTTGAGACCCTCGTTCCTTCAATCATGGAGATGATGACTGCCACACTGTTAGTAAATACAGCTCTCTGGGGAGTACTAACTTATAAAAAGGAATCCATAGCAACTGTGAAAAGAAATCAGTGAGTCTAGGATATTAGGGTTAATATCGGCATTGTCTAATGTTCTACGAGGCAGGGAAGACCTGCTGAACTGAGCAGGTAAGTACATCTCTTGTTCTGATAGGAATCAACTGGGCTCCAGGAGAAATAATGTGTATCTTGTGTGGTATCTTGGGAAAGGGCTCTGGCTTGCAGCGATTTCTGTGAGGGGGCTTAATCAATAAACAGGATGAAGACCCTTGGACCTACCATATTAAAAAATAAATAAAAGGAAAGGGAGAAATTGAAAAGAGAAAGAATTTATGGGTGCCACATTTATTGCCACACTTACGTGCAATAATATGGACAAAATTTCATCCTAAGTGTCTTCTACCTTTCTGTCCCTCTTATATCAGTCTATACCCATTAACTCACATGTCCAGATGGTCCCATAAGAGAAAAAATTCAGAATCTGTCCTTTTTGCTCTTCCCTTACCCACTCTTCTGCTTGTGCTCTTCATCTGTGATTCAAATCTGTACAAATGTGCATTAATTAATTTATTCTTCTATAGCTATTCATTTATTCAGTGAATATTTAATGATTGCTTCTAAAGAGAAGTGATTTTTTTTTCTATTTTGTTTATTATTCTATCCTCAGTGCTGGAAACAGTGCCTGGCAATGTCAGATTATAAATGGCTGCTGGAGAAATGAATGGACTGAATGTCAAGCACCACACTGACTCCTGGCTCTTGGTCCATTATCCCAATTTTATTTGCCTCTCTTGCCCCCTAGGATCTCACTAGTCTTTCATTTCCTCCTTAGAATTTGGGACATCCATGATCCCAAAGAGTATTTGGTGTTATCCAATCTTCCAATTTTGATCTCTCCAGTGGTTTCTGGTGGGGACTTCCCAAATCAGTCCCACAGAATCTCATTCAATGCATCAGTAACTAGACTCATGTTCCAGCCAAAGGTTGAAGGTCATGTAGGCTGTGATTTAGAGAATAATACAAACACATAATGCATTTATAGAGCGAAATTATTTCCAACATACTTTAAGTTGTATAATTAACTTTGTTCTTATTTGTTGAAACCAATGGTCAATAAGATTTCTCAAGAAAATACAGTTGTGCCCTAGGCCTCTGGGACCTCTTGGGGGAAAGGGGACTTATAATAAGGAGTAAAGACATGTGGTTGTATTATGCTAAAAAAATAAGAAAAAATTATTGGCAATAAAATTTTAGTATTGTTATTCAGTTATTTTGATAATTAAAGTGCAAATTATATAACTTTAAATTTTCATTCAGTAACAAGTAAAATAAGCACATATTTTAAACACAAGCTTATTAAAATTATTTAGTACCAGTGTAAGCTAAAAGATAGTATTGGCTTTCATTTTTAGATGGGAAAAATAACATACAGAAGCTGAGTGGCCCTCTTAAGGCTAAAAGGAAATTAATTATTACAATTCCCCATTTCCATTTAGGATGAGGAGGATTCCTGTATGATAGGAGGTGGCTAACATATTGTATACCTTATATTATCAAGTGAAATGCAGAATTCAGCCACCTATGATCTAATATCTTAAGCAGATTCTATGAGAACATTATGAAATCACATTTTATAACTTTTAATCTTAAAGTATTTTCCCCATTTCATTTCATCCCTGTAAAAAACTTACTCAACATTTTCTAATTTATTTAATAACACTAGCAATTGATTCTTCCAGCTAATGGCTGGCCAACCAGAAATATTAACAATTTTTCAAAGTGTCTTAAGATAATGCTCCTCAAATATTTCACTAACATATTCCTAATAGCAAAGTGGAAGTCATATTCTGAGAGATCCAGGAAGAATTGAAGATTTTACAGCAAATTTGAAATTACGTTTAAGTTTTATTTCATATCCTAAAACTGTAAACACAACTTGAATTAAATTTCATAAGATATTTTTATATTATCTATACTCTTTCAGTTAGAAATGGCGGAAACCAATACCAAGTTAATTTAGGCAAAAAGAGAAAATTCATATAAATGAAGCAATGAGTCAGGGGCCATTTCTACCAAGGACTTGAATCATATTAAATCTGTTCCTTCTTTTCTTTTGTTGTCAAGACCCCAAACTCCGTCTCTGCTCTCTGTAAGTCCAGTAAAGCTTTAATTGCTTAAGTTTGCTTACTCACATAACTGATAGTTCCCATATTTCACATCTTCTGTCTTTGGCACAAATAAGGTAGTCTTTTATACCAGAGTCTGGTTGAAAATTCACAAGAAAAGATTTTGATTCACTTGGCTTGGGTCAGATTTGCACTAGATTGACCAACTGGAGCTGAGGAGGCAGAGAGATGGTATAAAATGGAAGCCTTCTCAGAACCACCTGGTGTCAATAGAGGAATATGCTTTTCCCCAGTGAAGGAAAAAATGCTGGGGAGATCAAACAGCAGCACAGCTGAATTCTAGTATACTGTTTAATATAAAATGTAACAATTTATTTAGTATAGGCTAAAGTCTGTGTTTCAGGAAGATACTATATTTTTTCTGATTATTTGTATTTCCTTTGAACTACTCCATATTCTGGGAGAGTGTTGGATGGTGATAGATTTGATGGGGTTCTAGAATCCCAGTATTTGGCTGTAGAAGTTATTAATTACATGGGGTTTAACTTAGATGCTATTGGTCATGTATGTTAGCTGAACAAAAATGTTGTAGAGCATAGCGAAGACTGACATGGAGATGTGTAGGGTAAGAAATTGTCAAACAGAATGAAATTCTTGAGAAAAGGCACAGAGATGTGAGACTACCTTTTTGAGTGCACTGTTATAACATGATGAGAATGACGTGGTGAGAATGAAGTAGAAAGAGTTGTTTGCAGGAAGGCAGGTGCTGGAACACTCCAAGTAACAGACTGAAAAGTGTAGAATTTATTCTTTGGCAAAAGAGATAAATGAGAAAATTTAAAGCTAGAGGTTACATTCATCTTTGGATTTTAGAGAACAACTCTAGCAGGAGTGTGTAAGGTCAAAGGAGCAAGAAACCAGAGGCAGAAAATAATTTTGTAAGTGTATGATAAATATTCCAGACAAAAAGGTTAGTTATATTTTTATTTGATAAGACATTGAAAAGGAGACGGCAATGGAATCTGGGAGTGGGAGTTACGAGAGAGGAAATAGCCAAATGTAAGGGACACTTTGTGTGTGAGTTACCAGTATAAACATCATGCCAATAGGTTGATAATTAGAAGACATTTACTCGTAACCTGAAAGCAACATAATGTAAATGCAAAGTGTTCCAATTCTTTGCTTGGTAGAACTTAAAGACGTTTGAAACAATCCAAAGGTTTAAAAATTTCCAAAGGGCAAAAAATTCTAAAAGGCATGCAAAAAATAATCTGTAGAATTCAGATAGGAAGTAAGATCTGGAAGAATTAAGTCACATGGCCTAAGAGTAATGTGTGATGACACCACCTGCTGCTTCTTTCAATGACTTTTTTCGTTGTTCTTAAAGACAAATAAAAATAAGAATACATATTCAAAGACTCTCCAACAAAATCATGAATATAGATCATGATGCCAATTTACTTACTTTTCCTTATTTGTAAACATCATCCACCCCTTTCCCCCCCATTCTACAGCTCAATTTTCTGCCTAAATGGCATCCAACTTGCCTATTTACAGTTCACTGCACTTAGTTAAAACTCTAATAACAATTGTTCAAGTGAGTTGATTTCCTGATATAACCAGGAACTCTTCCTGAACAGCCTGGAATTAAGATGTCTTTGGGCCCTGGCTTGTAACATTGATCAAATTGTAAGTAGGTCAACTTGTATTTGTTCAGGAAATGATTTTGCCTGTGTTTTTATCTAAAGTCAAAATTATCAAATGAAACAGGAAAAACTTTTTCTAAATATTGGAAATTATTTTTTTGCTTAACTAATGAAAATAGATAAATTCATAGTCCACTAGCTCCATAATAGAATGGCATTATCATTTATGACATTTTTTAAGAAGTATCTGATGCCTGGGTGTATTGTTCACTTTCATCCTCACTACACGTAACTAATCTGACCTCTGCAGGTGTTTTATCCCCTTAGGATTCATGACCTTTCATTTCTTAACTTACTGAATATTTACAGATCATTGACAAATGTGTCAGGCCCTGCACTAGACACTCTGGTAAAATACAAAAGGATGATAATGACTATATTAATAAAATACAAATTTGTTGAATGTTATCACTTTCCAGAAACTATTCCAAGAATTTTCCATTTATTTACTTTTCTTAAAAATGTTATGAAATCTGGAAACTTTTGTTTCCATTTTAAAGACGATAATACAGAAACACAAAGAGCTTAAGTGATTTGCCCAAGAACATACAGCTAGAAAGCACTGAAGCTGAGATTTGGATACAAGCAATTTGTCTCCAGAGCTCATCCATGGTAAAGGATGAAAAATGATGAATTACATTAGAATAGTACAGAGATACTCTCTTGAGAGTATAAAGGAAGCAAAGGTCACCTTGCCATCAGGCAATCTGGAAAGTCATCAGGGAAGGTGACCTTTGCAACGTGTCTGGATTGCTTTATGCTTTTGAGCTGGCTGGTCCACCCCTATGTATGTGGCTAGCACTATGTCATCAGGGTAAACTCTTGGCATCTTCCCAGTTGGGTCCAGACCCAAGCCTTGAAGTACTCCCTGAACCTCCTTGCACCTCCTCTCAACCAGTTTCATGTCTCCTTTGCCACCTATCTCATTCTTCGTATGCTGATAAAGGGCTCCCACTCATCACATTGAATTATTGCCGGAGATCACTCCTCCACTAAAAATTTTGACTTTACTACTTGAGGATGACTCCTACAGGGCCTTTGGGCAAGCTTCTCCTCAAGTCACTTGAACTCTTTGAGGTAGTGAAGCATTAACTTCATTTCTGGGCAACACCTGGATTGGGCTTATCTTCCTGACAGTTAATGTCTAAAACAGAAAACTAGACACAAAGGCCTCTTAATTTTTCATTGTTAGTGCTTCTATTATAATTCTGGCAAAGACACTTTCAATGCAAACCTAGATCCCTAAAATAAGGACAAATGCAGAGTCATGAAATTTACAATGCCTTTAAAGAACATGCTTTTTTATGGATCATCTTGTTCAAACCAGAAGTGAATCAATAGTGTGCTTCAGTCTCTTTCATGCTAAACCTCTGTTAATGGTACAGTGAATTTTGTTATTACTTCACTGCACTTCACCTCAGAGACCTTACAACATGCTGGGGAGACCCAAGTCCCCATGTCTGAGATTAAAGAGTCTGACTGTGGGGAGAAGTAAAGGAAAAAAGAACAGGAGGTGTTAATAATTTCACCATGGTCCTTCCACACATCACTCCCAGGTTTTACATAACAGATACCTGGTTTTTCTTTGTTCAAACCATATTGTAGATTAACTGAAAAAAATTGTCCTCAGTACATCGCAATCTCAAATTCATTATTAATTACCATGCCATTCCCAATTCACTTTTAGCTTCAAAGGAAGGAAAAATAAATGCAAGAAAATGAATTCTGAAATAAAAAAAATCATTGAGCATGTAAAGCTTATAGTTTTGCCTGAAATTGTTTTCCTTTTTTTCATTATTCCTTTTGAACTAGTAAATTTCCCTCTAGAGAAGCTGACGGAGGCTCCATTCAATGATTTTAGTTATTTTTCCCTCTCAATTTACCAAATCTTACCTTACTAAAGGAATTTCATATTTAATGATTAGAATATTGATCATGATATTTGCCAGCTCTGAAAACACAATCTGTTTTGCATGTCAAGAAGTAAATTTTGCTTCGGAATCCTAGCAAAATGGGAGCACAAAGCTAGGAGAATAGGGTAGCAAAAAGAAAAAAATGAAAAAGAATTCAGCAAAACTATTATTTGCCCAACACAAAACAACCAAACACATCAGTAATATGCCCCTGAAGCTGCATACATCACCTATACTTGGATATGGCTTATAATAAAATCGCCTTTCGAAAGATAATTTTCATGCATGCCAATAACCAACTACCTGTTCAGTATTTGTCAATAACCAACTACCTGTATAGGCGAAACACTGTGCTACAGGACATACAAAGATGAAAGACACAGCATTTGTCTACAAAGGGATTCTGATCAATAAGAAAGATAAAACACACACAATATATCATAAATCGTAGGTGGCAGAGCTGAAGAATTTGTTTTCTGGAGCCAGATTGCTTGTGTTCAACTCCAGGCCTTGCTGCTTAGCAGCCCCAAGTTTCCTCAGTGGAAAAGGAGGCTTAATAAAAGTACCTGCCTGACGTGGTTGTTAAGGTTAAATGAGCTAATGTGTACGGGTGCTTGGTGCAGTATCTGTCTCACAGTGACCGAGAAATATCATCTATTATTGTGAAAACTTTATGAAAGTAGGACACTTGTAAACTTTCATGAAAGTTTGGAAACCATGAGACATTCAAATAAGATGATTCGTAGGAGGATGATCAGTTTTTGTTTGGTGTTATAAGTAGACTCAGGAATGCTTTATGGCATTTATGACAGTCAAGGAAGAATATAACTCTAATTTATTAAAATAGAGTGGGAAAGGGAATATACAATCTGAATGTAGAAAAAGATTTTTAAAAAATTTAAAGAATATCACTTGAGGCTAGGAGTTCAAGACCAGCCTGGGCAACATAGTAATACCCCATCTCAAAAAATAAATAAATAAATAAATAAAATATTTAAAAAAAATTTTAAAGAGTGAAAGAAGTCTTATTTTGTTCTAGGACTGTGGAATTTGACACTGCACAAAAATGCATTGAGGCTTTCTCTAACTAATAATAGCATCAGTGATTTTTCTTGTTTGCTCTAAAATTCCAAAGTTGGGTCCTTGTTTCTTGGCCAAAAAGAAAAAAAAAAGCAAATTTTGGATTCTATCAATTCCTCCTTTCTAAGTTGAAAAGAACTGCTATTACTCCTACTCCCACTACTCTGCGCTATCTTACTTGCCTACTAAGTAAGGTGTGACTTTTCTGCTGTTGGGCTTAAAGAATTCACCCTCCCCAAACTTCCATCCAAACCTCCTATAAAACCCCCTGCTCTCCCCTTCCTAGAGGTGTACTGGGCATACAGCCTTTGCCACACCCTAGAGGGCAAGGGAATGAAATGCAAAAGGGGAACTTACTTTCCTTTTCTCTCCTGGTTGTTTGAAAAGAAGTTATTTACTCCTCCCAGAAAAACCTTCTATAAAACCCAAGGCTCTTCCCTTTTCTCTTGTGGATGCCTTTTTCAGCCTCCACCCATCTGCACCCAGATGTTCAAAATGAATAGCATTTTTGCTACATATAAGGCTTCATGTGTCTCCCTCTCAGATCCGGACTTAACACTGGGGTCTCTAATGAATGCCACAAATGGTCTATGTGGATTCTCAGGTGCAGCTAGAAGTCAACTTTCTCTCCATTCTGTGTAATTGTGGGAATCCTTAAGCATAAATAATTCTAGTTGGCAATTTTCCAGCTTGTAGAATCTCAACCTCTGTGTACACGGTTTATTGTTCAGGAAGAGACTCATGGATTCTGGAGCTATTTCTCAATGTATCTCCTTCCTCTCTAGCTTTCTTGTCCTGCAAATTCCAGACATCTCAGCTTTCTCAACTTCTGATATCCATCTTCTCAATTTTTTAGCATCCTGTGCTCTACTGGGGATCCCATTTCTGCACTGTAATCTGTAAAGCGCCTTTAGGCATAAATTCTGCGTGATCCTTGGGTTTACTTTGCTTGTTTCCCTTCTCTAAGGGAGCAATATCTTTCTCTGATTGCTAATTTTTGAGAACAGTTGTTTTATGTGTTTGTCTAGTTTTCTAGTTCATGATGGTGGGACGATAAGTCTTGTTCTAGTTTACTCCATTATGGCTGAAGCAGAAGTTGCTTAAATTGGCATCCTATGGATTAAAAAGCTCCCCAGGTGATTCTAATAGAAAGCCAGGTTTGCAAACAATTAGATTGGGCACAATCATCGTCTCCTTCCCTGCACGTTGGGAGGCTTCTTCATAGGAGTGAGCAGGTGTGGTTTTGTCAGCCAGTATCCCTTCAACTTTTTATTGGTAACCATTCCATATTTTCCCTGGTGGGGCTATGTTCATACCACTTCAGCCCCTGAAAATACCATTTCTCTGGCCACAGTGACTTGATTCTCAGAATTATGCTTGAACTTCTGGGAAAGAATTCTCCTTGCCCTCTGGAGGAGAACCTGGTGTGCAGTGGATTTGAGTGGGAAATGTCTTAATAACATCATTTGTACCCTGACTCTTTTTTGAGCCTAAAGCCAGATCTACTCCTAGATATTTCACGTCCATTAGCCAATGAATTTTCTTTTGGCTTAAGCCATAATTTCTATTTTATTTTGCTTGTATTAATTGGAGCACAAATTTTACCTTCTCCCAAGAATCATGAAATCCTGATACCTATAGTAGGGCTAAAAAAATCTTCTACACACATCAGGGGTAGAGTGAAAATAGGGAGGCTTCTTCAGAAAAATAATCTAGAAACTCAATTATTTCCTTTGTCCTCCAATCTCTAGAGTCAAGTTCTCTAAGTTTACTCACCTCATGTGTTTGTTGTTAAAGCAGCTGAAGTAGCTTATAACAGGTGCCATTGTTTCTTTTATTCTTAATTTGCATTGCTAATAGCTTGCTTTTCAAAGGCACTTACTTGGTTCTAGATGACTATACATTAGTCTCCAAAATGGGCAAGTCACATACATGCAGAGCCATGTGTATGGACCACACATATAATGTATATTGCTCTGGAAGTGTGTGTAAATGATTACATGAATGGTTAATGCGAAGGCCTAAGGATCTGTGGGACCTAAACTGCATTAATCATAACACACATAAATAGTCATTAAATGAAGTTGTCACCTCCATTTCCACATGGTGGAAGGTGTCCTCACAAAGGACACTAGTATGACATTCCTTCACACATCTTTCAGGAACTCAATGAATGAATGAATGACAAGCAATTATTGAACAGCTGATCTGTGCCAGGTACTGTGTTAACTGCTTGATATACCTTGATATATTACATTTACAAATGAGCAAAACATCTGCACCTGTAAATTCAATTTTTTCAGGCTTTAATAGGCAAAAAAAATCAATTCTCTGGTTAATGTATGCACTAAATACTTTGCAGCCATTTTTGTAAAGGGTATGAAAAGCTTTGTTATTTTTATTTTTAATTTGCATATTTTGACAACTCAATTCACTCTTCCACATAGTTGAGTCAGCAGCACACAATAAAAAGGAACACCTGACCAAACCCAGCCATTTTTCTGTGCACTTTTCTGAGCTAAAATTAAAATTTTAAAAAAAGTAGAGTTGGAGAAAGTAGGTAAATAACAGTTTTTATAAGAAAAGATTCATTTTCGATGTATTTACAATGGAGTAATTTGGAATTTCCATTCAGAATAAGAATGAGCCTATCAGAAGTTAAGACTTCATGAATGCAAAATCAGAAGAAAATATATTTAATAATAACATCAGTAAGAATAGAAATTCTAACTTCTTTCAAAACATTATTCATGAATGTATCCGTTCAACAAATATTTATCAATGTGTATTATGTGCCCAGGCACTCTTCTGGGTTCTGGTGACATAGTAGTAAATAAAGTAGACAAAATCCCTATCTTCACAGAGCTTACAATTTATTGTGGGGACAGATAAGAGACAAATAAACAAATAGATATAATACATAATCAAGGACATAAACTGCATACAGCACAGGAGCCAGAAATGGAAATTGGAATGGTAGCTGGGAGAGTGGTGTAAACAAGGGGATGTTTTATTTGTTTCCTACATGAGAAAAATAACAGCATGAACTTTGCACCTGGAATTTTTTCGCTCTGGATTTCTTTCTCCTCAAATATGTGTATGTCTACCTGTCTTACATGTTCTGTTTGGATGCCATTTTTTCAATGAGGCCTTCCCTTTCCTGGTCACCGCCTTATTTAATATTACATCCCTCCCCACCCACAAGCACTCCCTATTTTATCTATATTTTTAAAATTATCATTATTGTTTTTATTTATTATTTGCCTCAGCCCCACAACCATGGCTCTCTGAAGGCAAGAATCTCTTTCTGTTGTGTTTACTGCTAAGTCCTCAGCACTTTGAACAGTGCCAGGCACAAACCTGGTATTCAATACATATTTTTGAACAAATGTTTGGAAGAATGAATAAATGAGCTAGAAGGCCTGACATTTTTTCAGGTACAGAAAGGAGGATGATTGGAGTAAACAAACTGAATAAACATTGCCAGAGCTTGTTCCAAGTAACTTTATGCACATTATCTAAGTTAATACAAAAATTTTATGAAGTAGTTATTATTACCCATAGCAAACAGAGACAGTTGCTACTAACATGTAAGAGGAACCTAGTGGTTATTCAGTCAACTCAGCTGCAGAAAATAAGCCAGAAAATGTAAGACGAAAAGTCCCTAAACTTTGAGAAGCTACTTTTGATTTTTCAAAGTCTTGAGATCATAGGGGAGAGCGGTTCACAGTAACGTCTTCTGGAAACTGTCTCTACTTCTGCAATGGATGGGATATGAGCTTCCTATTGCTCCTGTAAAAATTATCACAAATTTAGTGGCTTAATACAAATTTATTATGTTATAGCTATGGAGGTCAAAGTCTAAAATGGATCTCAGGGCTGCATTTCTTCTCAAGGACGTAGGAGAGAATCTGTTTCCTTACTGTTTCTAGCTTGAAGAGGCTTCCTGAATTCCACGGCTCAGAGCCCAGCATCACTCCGAACTTTGCTTTCATCATTCCATCTCCTCCGACTTTGACTCTCCTGCCTCTCTCTTTCCCTTATTAGCACCCTGGGGAAGACCAAGATAATCCTGGATAATCTTTCCATCTCCCAATCCTTACCTCACTGACATCTGCAAAGTCTCTTTTACCATATAAGATATGTTGTATATATGAATATGCTCTAGGGTTCTGGCGATTAGACTGTGGACATCTTTGTGGGCTAGTATTCTGCCCATTACGGATGGTTTGGGGCACCATCAACCCCATCCCACAACCACTTTTTAGACCGGTGAATAGGCAGTCTAAGACAGGCCAATCATCTTTGTTTTCCAAAATGTTGGCATTTGCTTATTGAGGCACTGGTGGTAGCTGTGGGACAATGAGTTGAAAGCTCTTATAGCAGCATGGCCATAACCTTTATCATGGTAGATAAAAACCAAGTGTGACCTGAAACTGGAAGGAAAGGTGGGAATACAGAAAACGGAGAAACCAAAAAACCCAGTTTGTAGGGAGGAGCATGGAACAAACTTGCAGAGGGAAGCAGAGTTTTTGGACACCCTTCACTTACAATCACTTCATTGCTAAGTCTAGCTCACAAAGCCCTTCTCCTTGCAACTGTAACAGTTTTAGGTAGAGCCATGCTTGATCAGGGTGTGAGTTGTACTTGAAAAGGCCACTTCCACTGTCTTCCACCAATACTAAAACCCTATCAAATTGTGGAGAGAAGTTGTTGTAGGCATCACAGTGGGCTTGGGAGGCTACTCAAGAACACTGAAAACATAAAGTACCTTTAGGGCATGGACAGAAGTCCCCAAACCCAGGACTGTAGGATTTACATACTATGCAAATATGTACTGGGACTTTTGCTACCCAATAATTTATGTTTTTCACCCAATTCCAACATCTAGATTTTGTATTCTGACCAAAAATAGTAGGCCTTGGATGTTGGCTGAATCACAGTAAAAACAGCATCTGCTACCATGTCAACTACTGCTGCTGCTGTACGTGACAAGGCTGAGGATTCTATAGGCACTCAACTCCAGCAATCTCCATGCATCATCTCATTAAATCCATATAAATCTTACAAAGAAGAAAGTATCATTACCATTATTTTAAACATCTCAAAACTAGGGTAATCTTAAGTGTTTTATATTTTGGTGATTAAAAACACGTCTATCTCTGAATAATAAATTCATGATCAAACCCATAAGGTTACATGTGAAAAAGTAGTTTTCAAGAGAAACTTTCACAGAAGGATGGAGACAGAAGTTTTAGGAGTTAGTGCTGAAGCTGTATGGTCTCACTTCAATTTGTTATCTTTAGGCATGATTTTCTCAATTATTTCCTGAAGCTCTCTCTTCTAGCTCTAACTCCTTGACTCCTTTTTTTGCTTTGACAGATTCTTTGGCTTTTTCATCTTCTACAAATGAACATTAAGGAAAAGACTACTGGGTGAAATATTGCCTTGACCTATGGCCTATTACTTGCATGTATGCACAACTCTTATCTCTCCAGCATTCACAGTCTGGAGTAAGGGGATGTCAACCTCCTGGATTCTAGCACATGTAGTTACGGACTTGTTGGAACTATTCTCTTAGATTCAGCCCCCAGGTACTCATCTGTTTTGAAATTGTATAGTCCGAAGTCTCCAATTCAATAGAGGCAGTTTCCCCTTCAAAATACCCTCACTGATTGTAGTTTTAATGATAGATTGAAGATTTCAGGGTCTTTTTTCTTACATATAAAATGATGTTTTAGGTTTACTGGAGCTTATCAGTGTATTAGAAGTGGAAAGCAATAATTAAGCATCCGATAGTACCCTGCCTAAGTTTCTGCTTAATTTTCCTCATATTCTTCATTGTCAATTACAAAAAGACCTGGCAGCTCACTCTCCTTAAAATGCATTTATATCTGCTATTTTCTCTTATACTCTAGGACTCGATACTGTGAGGCAGATAGTTGAATTCTAGGAGAGTGGAAAATTGGAAAGTGATAAAAAAAAATTGAGAGAAAAAAATCCTTCTTTTTATTGAGGTTTAAAGGGATAGGACCAATTTTCTGGGTCATATACAGATACTAAGAGACCAGAATATGAGCAACTTATCTACCATCAGGTAAAGGAGAAGATGCATTTCCAAGGGAGAGGTGTACAATTGAACAGGACCTCTGCCATTTTAACTTTTGATAAGTACTCTATAGAGAGGCAGGGGTCATCAGTCTAGATCTAGACATGTCATGTGTTATAAGTGCTCTGCCACAGTTTTTTTTTTTTTTTTTTTTTTTGAGACAGGATCTTGCTCTCTCCCCCAGGCTAGAGTGCAGTGGCATCATAGCTCATTGCAATCTCAAACTCCTGGGCTCAAGTGATCCTCCTGCCTCAGCCTCCTGAGTAGCTGGGGCCACAGGTACATGCCACCATGCCTGGCTAATTTTTCTATTTTTTTTTTGTAGAGTTGTGGTCTCACTTTTGATCACGCTGGTCTGAAACTCCTAGCCTCCAAGTGATCCTCCTGCCTCAGCTTCCCAGAGTGCTAGGATTACAGGTGTGAGCCACCACTCCTGGCCCACACTGGCTTTTTGACCACAGAGCAGTTATCAGAATGTTTGTTTCACTATACATATAATTAGTGAGGAAATAACTTCATTAGTTAATTTAGCATAGTATGTATATATTAACGGTCTGATATGCATTGTGTCTGTTGGGTTTTATCTTGTTTAGCCACAGGTAATTTTCTGTAACTTTTGGGAATATACATTATTCACTTAATTCAGAAAACCTTACCTGGACACAAAATATTAGAAGTAGCTGATTACTGCAAATTCTGCTTACAAAAATTAATTCTTTATAGTCTACCAAGTTCAGGGAAATTATACCCAAATAGAAGAAATCTATATTATAAAATGTCAAGATCATTTCACTTAAAAGACTATAAAAGAAATACTTCCTAAGGTATCAATATGGATACACCAAGCTTTCTGAAGAAGAACAGAACAATAAAAAATAAATGCACTGTGTTTCTATTACGCTATTCTAAAGACTGCTCAGTAGAGGATTTGGCTTAGTGTGGATGACAGCTGTTTGGTGTGAGCTGTGACATTTCTAAAATGAGAATGCACTCAGAATTATAAGCCTTCATTTCTGCATTAATTGTAAAAGGTATAATAGAAAGAAATGTTCCCTTCTTTAAGACTGAGAAGTGAACTATGAAATCAAAGTATAATGGGTCAGAACAGTGCTATGTAAAATTATTTGCTTTCAGTTTACAAAATGCCACTTGTTCAGGAGTCTTTGTACATGCTGTTATTCCTCATCTTTTTTCACTACGCCCTTGCTCCTCCCAAATCTGTCTCTCCTTTTGTCTCACACAGGCAGACATACACAAATGTGCACACACATTCTCCAAAAGCATATGCACTTCTTCCAACTAATTCTTGCTTAGCCTTTACATTTCTGTTTAGACATAACCTCATACAGGAATATAACCCCGATTGAGGTCACTATTATGTGCTTCTCTTAGCTTCTCCCACTGTACCCTATGCTACCATCATGATACACATCGCACTGTATGGTGATTGCCTGAACACTTGTTTGGATATCCCAGTAGACCGTAAGCTCTGTAAGAGTAGAACCATATATATTATACATATAGCCCAGTGTTTTCTCTGAAAAATACTCAATAAATGTTTACTAATGTTTCAATGAAAAAACTGTACAGAAAGACTTATAGTCTATGTTAAGGCTTACTCAATAGATGAATGTATTTAGTGACATAATACGCCAGTGAATTGAGGTAAATAAAGAGAGGTGACTGTCATAAAAGCAAAGGCTAGTAGTTCCATTTTAAATTGCCTCTAGGAGAAATGGGACCTTTACCAAAGTTTCAGTGTTTCTGGTTCTGCCAGCAGATGGGTGTTCATCATTGAAATGGATGTGTCAGCGTACCCAAGCCTGATGTCATTGGACATTTGAGTCATATAATAAACTCTTTTGGATCTGAGTCTAGGCATTCAAAGAAAATTTCTGATTATAAATCACCTACAGGGCATTCTGATGAGAGATCGTTCCACATATGAGAGAGTGAGCTCTCAACTCCTACTTCCCATGTACTTACGAATCAAATTCCTGGGCCTGCAAAACAGAGGACCAGACCCTAGACTAGGGTGAATTCAGGAAAGTAATGCCTATGATGGTCTGTCTACCTGTGTGGTCAGTTGGTCATTCCGACAAACCAATCCTCTGTCTTATCATGTAATATGAATTTATATATTAACAGCTAAACAAAGCAAAATCCCCACCAAATAGTAGCCTTTGAAATGGAAAAAATATAGAGCATATGAATTTTCTAAGTGTCCTACATTTCTTGTCACTGTTAGCAATCCTAAAAGGTTTTACTGAGCATAGAATATGTCCAATTCTTAATTATGCCACATAAGAAATATATACAATGTATTAGATAGTATTTCTCAAATTAAGGATGATCCTTTATACAGAAAAAAATTATGCAATTTGAATTACCTAAATTATGCCCATTTATACTATTACTGAGCGAGATATGAATTATTAGTGCTTTTAAGCATAGCTCTTATTTACACTTAATTTCTAAATTTATTTTTTATAGTTACATAAGACTGGAAACCCAATAAAATTAGAATTAACAAAGTATAATTAATGCTATTGTTTTTTAAAAGCAAAACTATCATTTGTAACTTTAACATGAAAGTCACTGCTAGGGCAGATTCTTGGAGGGGAGGGAGGAGGGAGAGAGACAGAGAGAGAGAGAGAGAGAGAGAGAAGCAATTTTGTTAATTACTCTATCCCCAATGCCTGCATAGAGATATGCCTGCGCATGGTAAGTGCTCACTGAAACTTTGTGCAATTAATAAAGAAATGAATTTTCTGATTGTTTTTCTCTATTTAAATTTTTCTCTAGCCATTGCTGTGGCAGTAACATCATTTGGCATTTACTTAGTGATAATGCTTTATTTTCCTACTCAGTAAACTTCTGTTCTTTATTCAATAGTCCCTGGCAATAAAATTAGTATTATTTGGCATTATTGTAAACTCAAACACGATCATCAAAACCAAGTGCCACACCTCCACAGGCGTCCTCCCCTTACATGCAAGGAGGCACTCAGAATTCACCAGCCCTATCAAAAGGTGGGCAAAGGAGATGAACAGAAACTTTTCAAAAGAAGACAGAACAATGGCCAAAAAACATATGAAAAAATGCTCAACATCTCTAATCATCAGGGAAATGCAAATCAAAACCACAATGAGATATCACTTATCTCCAGTGAGACTGGCCTTTATCAAAAAGACCCAAAACAACAAGTGTTGGCATGGATGCGGAGAGGTAGGAACACTCATACACTGCTGGTGGGACTGCAAATTAGTGTAACCTCTGTGGAAAGCAATATGGAGATACCTCAATGAGATACAAGTAGAATTACCATTTGACCCAGCAATCCTGTTACTGGGCATCTACCCCAAAGAGCAAAAGTCGCACATCTTGTGTCTTGACTGGTTGAAACTACTTAGCTTTGAGAAAGGAACATCTCATTTCATGTTGCCCTCTCTTTTGTAAGGATGATCTCTTCCTACATGAACCCCTTGTTGTTTACACTTTTGTTTTCTCTACTTATATCTATTTCCTTAATCTCATTAGTTCTTAATGTCAAATTCATAGCATTATAAAACAACAAAAATTTATATTTCATGTGATATTTGTAATACACATAAAACACAGATACTGAAGATTATGCAAGATAGTTCTATCTTATCAAATTTCCAAACTCACTAACAGTGTATCAGAATTTCACATTTAGGGGACAAATACTTGGAGAGTGACTCTTTTTCACTGTCGTTCACTTTGACAACTTGAAGATGTAGATTAACATAGAAAGTGCTTTAGAAGAGAATGTTGCCAAAAAGAAGACAGAAATTTTGCTATGTAAGTGTGAAACTGAAATGTCTAGTATATACAGTATACCAATTATCTCTTGGTCAATTGCCATTCGTCTATAAACTTCAAACAAACCTTTATCAGTTGGGCATATTAATATAAACAGTAAAAAGAAGATACACATTAGAAATCCACAGATGTTATGCTTGTTTTAATATATGGCTGTGATTTTAATGGTATATCATCTGGCTAAAAACATTACATACAAATATGACATTGAAAAGAGTAAACATTATTGTTTAGAATATTTTTTGCAAAAAATTTCTCTCTTCATGGTATTATCAAGAATTTATAATTATAAAAAGAAATTCTATAATTTTATAAATGTAAAATTCTAATGGCACTCTAAACGATTATATTTTCTTGTTTCTTAGACAGCAAACAGAACTCACAGTGGTAAGTTTTTCAAAGAGGGGATGTTGAATCATATAAAGGTAGTGCCTTCTATATTCTGTTCCATCAGAATGTTATATCGTATTTTATTTATTTGATTTCCACATTTCATATATAAAAATTCCAAAATACTATAGGTTCAAGTGGAAAGCATAAACAATTAAAGCAATTAATAAAGTAAATGTAATCTTCAAATTTAACTTTCAATAACTTTATTTCAATTTCTGTGGTTGAAATTACTCATCACATAAATGGGTACTATGAAATATTTCTTGAAATGCCCATGAAGCAAAGGGTTATTTGGCTAAGAAACAATTATCATCTTGACCTTTTAATTTCTTCAAATTTAAGTTCAAAACATGAATGTCAATTGTAAATTAAAACAAATGTTGAGAATTATGTTAAGTATATGGTAGGTAAAGCTATATTTAGGAGCCTTTTAAGAATAATAGGTGCTTTATAAATGTTTGTGGAACAAATAAATTTTTTGGAATCTCAGATATATTCTAACTTCTAGAAATTTTTGATGTCATTCAATATTATGACTATATCTCCTACAACAAAGTATAGTATAGTGAAAAAATTAGGCAAATATGAAAAATACCTTGTTTTCACAAAAATGTGACTTTTTTGCTGCCTTTTCAGATAATTGCTTTTAATTTTGGTTTTATTTTTAAAATAAACTTTTATATTTTGAAATAATTTTAGATTTGTAGAATAGTTGCAAAGATAGTATAATTTCTAGAGTGGGATAGGGAAATAAATAAAAAAAAAGATTATTTCCATATACCCATCACCCAGTTTTCCCCTACCATCAACATCTCATATAGCCATGGTACATTTGTCAAAACAAAGAACTTAACATTAATAGATTACTATTAACAGTGAATTTCACCAGTTTTTATAAGAATGTCATTTTTCTGATAGAGGATCCCATTCAGGATAGCACATCGTATTTGGTTGTCATGGCCTTAGTTTCCTCTGGATTTGTGACAATTCCTCTGTCTTTGCTTTTAAATAATCATAACTGCTTTGAAGGGACCTAGTCAGTTGGGATGTAGAGTACCCCTGAATTTTGATTTGTCTGATATTTTTCTTATGCTTAGATTGGAGTTATGGGTTTTGGAGAATACCACAGAGGTGAATTGGCCTTCTCATTGCATCATATCAGAGATTACATGATGTAAACATCACATATCCCTGGTGATGTTAACCTTGATGAAATTAATGTCTGTCAAGTATCTCTACTGTAAAGTAACTTTCTCTTTCCACACTTTCTTCTTTGAAAGTGAACTACTCTTCTGTCTCACACTCAAGAAGAGGAGAATCAAGATCCATCTTCTGGAGGGAGGAGCATCTATGTAGATTATTTGGAATTCTTCTGAAAGGAAGGTTGTCCTCATTTTATTTTGTGAACTGAGATGCAACAATGATGCTATTGTATGTAATTTAAATTTCATTTCATGATTCTCATTTTTTGGTTTTAAACATAACTGGCTCATCCTCAATGCTTTCTTTGAGAACCCAGAGTGAACGTTTGGGAATAAAGGAAATAGTTTATATTGTTTTTAAAATTTGTTTTCATATGTGCTCTAATAGAATCAAACACCAGAATGACCTTTTTATTTCTTCAGGAGGAAATCATGGTAGGAAGAAATTTCATGTCCCTTCGTGGACCTAGAAAATGATCAATTTTAATCTTAATAAGTTGAATAAAGCATATCAGTATACTTTATTTAAGATACATATCTACTGACTAAAAAATAGAGATATGATAGCTAAAATAATATTTTTAGATGCAACCAAACACAACTGTTTCTTTTTGCATGCAGACAGATGGAATATAATGAATCAAAATTGCAACTATATTCCACAATCAGGGAACATATTTTCTAAAAGCTTCAGCATCAAAGGATTTGAGTTTATGCTTTGGAAAAACCAAATAGCCTATTCATTGTGACCTCAATGGGCAACAAGGGACATCTAGTGACAATAGATCTGGCATGCATATTGGTCTATGGCCATTAAGTGCCTTATAAATGAGTAACAAAACTTTAAAATCAATATAGAATTTTATGGGAAGTCAATGAAGAGATTTTCAAATAAAGGGTAATATGTTCAAACAGATGACTACCCATAAGGATATGGCTGGCTATGTTCATCAGAGAATGTTTTGGAAAGAACATGGCTCAACTATCCCATAAGTAGAAAGTCTGCATGATCTCAACTTTATCAAATATATTTCTAATATCACATAGAATATATCATATCATAAGAAAAGTTTCTCATGATAAGATAATGGATTAGGAAATATTTTGTAAGTGGCAAAATTCTTACAAATGTTAGTACCGATTATTAGAGTTATTGCATAATAATTCTCAATTTACTGCATCAGTTTAATGACAATTGTGCATAATAACTCTGACAGCACTGAACTATGATTTCATCTGTAAGTGAAATATTTGGCTTTGAAATATTTCCCATTTTTCTTCCCTCTTTAATAAGTTCTGTTTAGATGACGCTATCATTTTCCAACAATTAAATTATTCTTGGCTCCATGTACAGTTCAGCAGGGACATGCCCGTTCACCTGCGGCCTATATTGTGTTTTTGACTCGAGGTGACGCATTGATAGCAAAGCAGGAAGTTCTTGCACTGAAATTTCCTCTAAACCCACCAAAATGTGCATAACTTCAACTTTAAAAAGAAAGATGGAAGAGGCCTAAAAGAGACATAATGAGATTGACTTCACTTTTTATGGATTCTGTTTGTGAGTTTCTCATAGCATTTGCTGTTCTCCATTGTCACGGCCACCCTGGTTTAGACATCATCGGCACTCCCTGCTTCCCTGTGCCTGACTGCTCCCACTGGGTCCCTTTCTCTGCAGTGTGGCTGCTGCAAATCTGTTCTCTAAATCTCTGCAAGATTTGTCTTTCTGAAATGTAATCTGGTCAGCTACCACCTCTTCTTAAAATCCTCTAATATTTTCCTATATCTCTCAAAATAAAATTATCTTGGCCTATGAAGTCCCTCATGATCTGGACTTTGCTCACACCTCCACGCTCCCCTGATCCAGCCTGTACTTGTAATGATCTGCTTCCACTTTTCAGTTTTCAGATCTCAGTTCCTTAATCCTCTGCCTTACTGTCCTTTGTGCATGTTGCTGCTTCAATCAAGAACATTCTTACCCAGTCTTTTGTTAAGGTTTTCCTATACCTGAAAATGTTTTGAGTGCCTGGTAGGAGTCACAATAGTCATTCTGTGCAGATCTCATTATTACACTTTTGTGCTCTTTTCTACCTGTTCTCTTATCTCTTTTCTCCACCAGACTGAAAACTGCTTCATCACAGACTATGCTGTTAATCATATTCCCAATATATAGTACAGTGGCCAATGTACTGTTGATATTCATTGAATATTTGCTAAATACATGTCGAAGCTATGTTTGCCAGTATGTTACCAGTCAAATCACGTACTTCTGTTAAATAGATATGCATTTGAAAAAGAAAACATTTCCAATTATTCTCGGATATATATATATCCGAAGTAATATATACTTCAATTTAATAAGCCATTAAGATTTATAAAATCAAAAACTGTATTGTCTATATTTGGAAAATCTATAGATCAGATTCCATAAAAATTTCCATCAGCAATTCCTTTTCAATTTCTTTATGTTTCACAACCTTTTATGGAAATTATCCTTTATGTCTGTAATTTTATTATCTGATCTTGAGAATGTAATCAAATTTTGTTAGAATTTTTAGCAATATCTGTTGAGTGATACTGCAAATGTACAAAAATAACTACAATTAACTATTTTATTAGAAAATATTTCAAGTTGGAATTTCTTGCATATATATAATTCGAAGCGGAAGAGACTAAAAGTCGCATGTTCACATAAATGAAATGTAATAGACATTCATTAAGGAGGCAAATTCAATAGTGGGGTTGCTTTATTTGAGATGGATGAAGGTACAAATCAGAGCCAGTCTGAGCATTGCTCATAGGCAGTGAAGCATAAGGGACCCCACAGAAGGGGGATCAGTAATCAAACAATCACTGTGGTATTGTTGGGAAAACCTTATTTTACGTAAGCCAAGATTACAATAATTGAGGACACTTAGAATGCAAGGCTAAATCAGTAATTGGCACTTTTGACTAAATCTCTACCTTTATTTTAGCTCTTCCAGGGTCAAGGAGGCTGTTTCCACCTGGGAATCATTGGAGTGGTTCACTTTCCACAGAAAAGACCTGCAAGGTAACTTAAAGAGAAAAATTATCTCTTGCTGTAATGGCACTACATTTGAATAACAATAGTTTAATAACCATTCACATCAATTTAGTACCAATAATATGACAAGTACTTTACAAGTATTATATTACATAATTATTAGTACCTTCAAAGAGAAGTGATGTCACATTTTACACAAATATACAAACACAGAGGCATAATGGCTTGTTCAAGGTAACACCACTAAAAAATGGCAGGACATGAATCTGAAATTTGAAATCACGTCCTTTTGGCTTCATAGTCCAAGATCTTAACCAAGAAAAATAATACATTTTATCATCAGAAAAAAAAAAAGTGTTGCAGGATACCCTTATTTTGAAAAAAATACTACTCTCCTCATTCATTTGACTTTGTATACATATTTCTTTCAAGATAAAGTAGGTTATTCTACTTCAAAAGGGGAGCATAGGTTTGGGAAACTTCGTTTTCAAGTTAGGAGATGTTTTGCTCTGATGAGGTCTCTGAAGGCGGTTTTGACATTTAAAAGTGATATCAAGATAATGTAATTAGAGCTGCCAAATGGTACTCTTGACTGTAAGAATGTAGTAATTTTATCACCTTCTTTCACTGTTTTATATATGCTATTTAGACAAGCATTTTTTTCAGGGGTATATGTTTGTTTTTTAAGACATCATGATTGACAGAAGTTACTGCGGGATCCCAAGTAAACCAAATTAGGACTTGTAACCCAAAGGAAACAGCATATACAGCTGGAAAAAAAATCAAAAAACAAAAAAACACAGTGTCTTGCAAATACTATCTGTTGAGTGAGAACAGTATATTAATATTTCCTCTGTGTATTAATATTTCCTAATTGTATAATTTTTACTTTTCTGAAAATAATACATTTCATTTAGAGCTGTTATTAGCGTTTGGTACAATGTAAGCACATTTCTCTTGTTTCAGCAATTTTATTTCTCTGGAATGATGTAAGGTTTATTAACTTCAGAAGTTATGTTCACAGACTATTCAAGGAAATAGAAAGTTGCCATGGTATCTAAGTCAGATTTCTCTGGAGCACAAAGAATAAGTGTGAAAAAATATTTCTGGTCTTTTGAAAACCAAAACAAATTATTGTAACACAACATTCCGATCTTGTGAAAAACATTTTTGAAGTTGAATGAAATTGCTGTGTTTTGAGGGAGGCAGAGCTCTCAGTGTATAAAACTATATGTCATTATGTTGCCAGGAGTCTCTGTTTCACATCATAGTTAAACTTCATGACTGAAACAACAGACTTTCTCAAATATTCTTACATAAATATCACATTTCTGTAAGTTAGTTGATTTGAATGGTCTGAGTATGTAGAGTATAAAGTTCCTGTTGTACCTGACTACTTTAAAGACCATGGTAATACTATAAAGTTCCAGGTCTGAATCTCAAAATATTCAGGTTTACTAGTATGTTAAGAACAGGAAAAGGAAAAAAAAATCTAAATGAATACTAATAAAAAGGGAAAATCTGAATAAATATGAAAACTTCTTTTTTGTCTTGGTCTAAACTTGTTTCTCATTTAATTGAATTAATTTAATTATTTCCATTTATCATACAAATTTTGATTGTCTCTATAAGTCTCTTTAGCCAAATTCCCGAAATTAATGTATCCTATACGGAAACATTAAAGGAGAGAAATACAGACAAGGGTATTTTTCTGCCTGGGACTGCCTCTAGATAAAAAGAAAAATATTTACCGTGAGACTTCATAAATATAGCCCTTCCCTCCTGCTCTCACATGGAATTGGGGGTTAACATTAGCATTAACAAAAACTGGTCTCCCAAAAGCTAAATCTCTATAGAACTCCTATACGTAAAGCTCTAGAAATTAAAACCTTAAAATCCAAAGTTACAAAACACACTAGAAAACAAGTCTCCATAAAGAAGAATTAAGAAACAACAAAGAGATTTGGAACCCAAACCAATTCAGATATTAGAATTGCAAATAAAGATTGCATATTTATAATATTAAAGGAAGAAAAATATGTAAGAAAATAAAGAACAAGTTAATATCTTTTAGAACAGCTAGATTAGTGAAGGATATAAATAGAAAAATAAATGCTATTAATAATATTATTAGTAAAGTACTTATATTAAGTGCTATTAATAATAATAAATGATCTAAATAGAAAAATAATTATTACTACTATAACCCAAGTGATCAGGTAAACAATAAGCTAGATTCAGGTGAAAAAAGAGTTAATAAATTGAACATCTGAAAATTCTCTATAATGAAGCCTGAGGCAAAGATAGACAAATATGAGAGTGCTAAAGAGCTATGATAGAAAGTCTAGCATGTATATAAATGGAGTCCCAGAAGAAAAGTATGCAGCGTATAGAGAAAAACATACTTTATAAATTTGTACTGAGAACATCCTAGATCTATTAAAATAATGATTTTATAGCCTCGATAAAAACAACAAGCTCCAAACAATATAAATTATAAGAAGTCCACCCTGGGCAGTATTGTGGTAATTCTGTAAAATATCAAGAGAAAAGAGAGAAAAATGAAAGATTACATAAAATGAGATTATAATTAGATAAAAGCTAGATATCTCAATAGCAACAATAGAACCTGAATGATAAATAAATATGTGTCAAATCTTAGAGAAAACAAGTTAAAATTAGAATTGTATTCCTAGTGAAAGAAATTCAAGACAGAAGGTAAAATGCATTTTAAAACAAACAAAAGTTGAGTTTACCGATGACAGATTTTCACTTATCATTCTACAGGATGCAGTTTAGGAAGAATGAAATTGAACCTCAAGAAAGGACAAAGAAGTCTGTCAGGAATGGTGTGAAAAAAATTAAGTTAGGTATAGTATATACAATAATTGTCTCCATAAAAAATGGAGAAAAAAAAATGTCTCATTGTTAAAAGGAAAAAAAAATTAAGACATAAAATCAAGACATAGCATCACACTCTATATTAGTGACAAATTAATTATTTAATTTATTAACAAGTCCAATTATATTAATTGAAGCTTTGCCGGTTATTAGATATATGTTTCTCATTTGCCCTCTTTTCTCACATGTTGAAAATAAATGTCAATTCCTTTTTTCTTTGGCATATCTTTATCATCAGCCTTCTCCTTTGCACTATCATTTATTTGAGCTACAATTTTATAACCTCTTTACTAATATTAATAACATCTTTAACTTCTGTGATTTTCCTTTCCTAATGCAGACCACACTATTTTAAACATAATTCTGTGTGAAATCTCTGAGAAGCAACATTTTTTGTGAGTTTTGATGCAAGTTTGGTCTTTCCATTATTTCAAAAATATGTAGTGTGCCTGCCTAATGAAGTAAGGGAACCTTACTAAAGAATTCAAGTCTTTCTGCTGTGAGCAGAAATGAAAAGACATGGGCTATAGACTCAAATAAGCTCAAATTCAAATCCCTCTGAAACCTTGAGCATTTTCTTTACCAGTATATTTTGTATTGCACTAGCTGCCTTCTATCTTGTATTTTTTTATTTCTTTTTGTGAGTTCTAGTTTCTATCATTCATTGTTGTATCTTCTATTGGCATTGATTTCAGACTTCTAAGTTTTTGCATTAATTATTTCAACTATTTTGTTGGTTGTTAAGCTATTATTTCTCAGCTACAAATTCACTTTTTTATAATCAGCTGGTGATTTTGGTGTTGGGACACTGAAAACTGTATTGTCATCTGTCACCTGGCTTCTTGTTAGGTTCTGCCAAATGGGGGCGCTAAGGAAGACTGGAAGGGAGGCAGCAGGAATAAAGACTTCGCTCCTTTCTGTGTGTTTGCTGTTCTTTTCAGCACCACATCAGCAGCCGCCCGTAACACTGCAACTAGCACTTGGTTCCAGTTCCCTGCTTTGTTTAGCACTCCCATAACCAGCATCGTTAATACTAGCAAAAAATAGAAAACAAGCCAAATTGTATATCAATAGTAGGATAGGTTAGATTTCATGGTCAATCATAAATGCAACGGTGAGAATAAGTGAATTAAGGTAACATGTATTAACTCGAATGAATCTCAAAAATATAATATTGAAGAGGCAAGACAACAGAATATTACAGAATGATTCCATTTATATGATTTTCAAAACTACGGGACAAATGCATGAGTGTCAGAAACTATAAAAAAAGAAACAAAATGATTATCTCTAAATTTAGTGGTTCTCTGTGGAGGAAGGAAGGAAATGTGATTGGGGAGAGATATCTTCTGGACAATTACATAAGTAGTAGTCCCTGTGTTCTTGTGCTTTATTTTTTTTCTTTTTTATTTCAGCATATTATGTGGGTACAAATGTTTAGGTTATGTATATTGCCCTTGTCCCACCCGAGTCAGAGCTTCAAGCGTGTCCATCCCCCAGACGGTGCACACCACACCCATTATGTGTGTATATACCCATCTCCTCCGCCCCCTTCCCATCTGCCAGACACCCGATGAATGTCATTACTATATGTGCACATAGGTGTTGATCAGTTAAAACCAATCTGATGGTAAGTACATGTGGTGCTTGCTTTTCCATTCTTGGGATATTTCATTTGTGCTTTAAACTTTATGTGGATTTTGTTTCAGATAATCTTTTGTGCTTAAGCTATTTTTATATTAAAATTAAATAAAAATAAAATAAGTAAAACAAAATTTCAAAGCAGAATTAATAGGATCTTGGTAAGATAAATTGGTATTCATATAAATAGTAGAGTATCACAGTTTTTTCCCAAAGCAAATATGGTAGAGAGAAAATAAACTTAAGTTTTAGAATTGTTAATGTACCAAAGATATTTTCAAAAAAAGAAAGAGGGAAAGCGTGTGGGAGGAGAGAAGGAAAGAAGGAAGGAAGGATGGAAGCAAGCAAGGGAGGGAGGGAGGGAAAAAGGAAGAAAAAAGGAAGAAAAGAGAAAAAATGAAAAATAGTCCTATCCTCTTAATGATTTCAAAGAGGAGAGAAAGTTCTCAAAAACTGGAATTGTGTTTATGGAACTGCAAAATGAACTGTAAAATGCAAGTCATAATTGTTTTTGTTCTGTGAAGATACAAAAAGTGTGTTTTTTCTCACAATAGAAATAAAGATAAAAAAGAAAAATATGACTATTATTTAGCTGATTATAGTATTTGGATAATGACCGCGCTACTCAGCTCTCATTCAATGTAACCATTGTCGCGAATATTTGCTCAGGTACACAACTGCACAATTTCATGTAGTTCAGCAGACAATTCTTAATGTTCTTTTATATTCCTATTTTGCAGTTATTGGATGTTGTTTCCTTAAGGTATATTTAGTTATTTAACCATTAACAAAATATTATTAAATTTATTTATTAAATATGAAATTTATAATTAAATATTATTAAATGAATAAAATCATGTCTCTTTAAACTCCTGTAAACTCAATAACTTGTCTTCTCCATCAGCCTGTTTTTATTCCTTACGAGTTCCATCCCTGTTTTCTCTTTGCCACTTACCTGTCTCAGAATGCATAGAAGAGTTTGGACAATTTTCACATAAATTATAAGGCTTGGAAAATCAAACTTACATTAGCAGGAATGTTGGTCTAAGCCCACAGACAGTCATGTTACCTATACTTACACTTGTTTACCCCTCACTGCATTTTTTTTAAAAAAATTCTGGAATCCTTTTGCTGGGAACTGTTCTGCTGCTGCTCTTAGTGGAGAGGAAGCTGAAAACAGTTGATCCTCATTATTAATGGATTTCATATTTGCAAATTTGTCTCCTAGCTAAAGTTTATTTGTAACCTCAAGATCATTACTCAGAGCACTTTTGCAGTTATTTGTGGACACACACAGAGCAGGGAGAAAGCTGAGTCATCCAATGTGCACATTCGTAGCTGAGATCAAACAAGGAGACACTGTTTTCTTATTTTATCTGTCTTACTGTAAATAAGTGTCCTTTTCTTGTTCTATTTAGCACCACTTCTTTCTTTGTATGGCTTTTTGTTGCTGATTTTGCTTTTTAAAATGTCCCGCAAGCACAATGTTGAGATACTATCTAGTGTTCCTAACTGCAACAAGGCCGTGTGTGCCTTCCAGAGAAAATGCGAACCAGACAAACTTTATTCAGGCATGAGTTATAATGCTGTTGACTGTGAGTTTAATGTTAATGAATCAACTACATATATTACATAAGTTGTCTTTAAACAAAAAATACATATAAGCAAGGTTATGTATTGATTAGTTGATAAAAATATTGTGACCAGAGGCTCACAAGAATCTAACCTTGTATATACCCTAGGGACAATAGCTAAAAACATTAAATAACTAAGAACATTAAATACTAATTTAGTGTTCACAGAGACTTTACAGAGTATAACTATAGTGAATAGTAAAAATTGATCGTATGCTAAAAAATAACTAAGGAAGCCCACGTATAACTGTGATGCATAGGAAGTGAGTGAAAAGATAAAAACATCATATTTATGTATGAGACTAAATTTCTCTTCTTTTTGACACTATATCTATAAACTAATAGACTAAGCAAAACAAATTTATAAGTTATCAGCTTAAAAATTAGAGTTTGGGAGTTAGCATGGAATTATCAATGGATATTAATTTTATGATATATACTTTTACTATTTTATGAAAAATAAATGCTATTGATAGCCTTGTTATATCATCTGTATTGAGTTATTTTAGCGAATACAATATCATATTTACATGGGCTTTTACAACTTGTCTTAACTCTATTCTGACAGTAATAAATGATTCAATTGCACATTCTAAAATGGGGATTTTCAAGAGCATAACTGGTATTACATATAGCTGTTAATTCATGCTTGAATTGCTCACTTTTAATAAACTTTGCTTCTTAGGTACAAAAATTAGAGGGTAGTTCAGCACTGAAATATACATTATTAAGAACTTTCACTTTCTAGTAGTCCCCCTCATTCACAAGGGATATGTTCCAAGACCCCTAGTGAATGCTTGAAACCATGGTAGGCACCGAACCCATATATACTTTTTTTTCCTATACATACATAGCTATGATCAAGTTTAATTTATAAATAAGGCACAGTACGGGACTAAAAACAATAATAAAAAGCAGAACAATTATAAAAATAAACCATAATGAAAGTTAAGGGAATCTGGTCTCTCTGTCTCACTCTCCCTAAATATTTTGTATCTTATTGTACTGTGCTCACTTTTGTTCTTGTGATGATGTCGGATGATAAAATATTTGAATGATGAGATGAAGTGAGGTGAGTGGTGAATGACCTAGGCATTGTGATGTAGCGTTAGGCTACTATTGACCTTCTGATGATACCTCCAGAGGCTCATCTGCTTTGGGTGATCCTGGATCATAGAGCCATGAGGATGTTTGAGGTTGGATGTCAGGAGCAGACAATGCCATGACTAATGTGCAGATAGCGTATACAGTGTGGATACACTGGACCAAGGAGTGACTCATGTTTTGGGCAGGACAGAATGGAGTGGTGCAAGATTTCATTATGCTATACAAAATGGCACAATTTAAAACTTAAAAATTATTTATTTCTGAAATTTTCCATTTAATATTTTCAGACCCCAGTTGACTGCAGGTAACCGAAACCCTAGAAAGCAAAACTGTGATGAGGGGGGACTATTATACTAATTAAATATGTTATTTACTTTAAAATATATTGTCATTGAAATCTTTTTCAAAAAAGAAAAATTTCTGAATATAGTTAGGATATTACTTAATTTTCCAAAATCTGCTTTTCACCATGCTTTTTGTTGAAAAATGATCTGTTGTCCTGATTCAAGTTTGACTTCGTCCTTTGTGGTACTTTAAGTCACTCTCTACAAAGAGTGACATTTGTTTAACCAAATCTAATTTGCTTAACTAGATCTCTGAACGCTATGTAACAGACAACCGCAGATTATCTCACTATCTTTAACCTGATAGTTTCAGCTAAAACACAAAGGATTAAAATGAAAGGGCAGTCAATTAATATTGTTCTGTTTTTTTTTTCAGTTTTGTTTTTCTCCGATCTTTCTAGACTTACAAACTATTCCTTATTAATAAAACAATTTCTAATAGGAAGGATATAGATCAAGAACACTTGCCTATTTCCATTTCTATTTTGAATACTTGAAATATAAATGGAATAATTTTTCCTTAGCTTGAACTTGTGGCCTATGCTCGGTGGTATATTTCCTTGAGTTCTCTGTCTTAGGTTTGATTTAATACAGGTTCATTGCATTTTTAAATTTTGTATAACTTTTATTGACTAATATTTACAAACTTCCTTTGTAAAAATTTGTATCTCTTCAGCTTACTCCTAGTGATGGGAATAATACTTTGGTGTTGTCCCTATTTATGTTGGTAAAAATACATTTTGTCATCATAGTATTTAATCTTTTGACCTTGTCACAATCAAAATGCTAAATAACCGTTACATTATTCACCTTAACCAGTTTTCTGGAACTAATTCATAAGCAATTATGAGATGCAGCAATGTTAGATGAAGTTTATAAATTTTGAGTATTTGACATCCAAGTCACTCTGGGATATATGTTTATTATGGAGAAAAAGTAAAAGAAGACCGAAGTCTGCAAGCTGTAGTATTTTTGTAATAGTTATGTCAATGTGATAGAAGCAGAGTTGACTGCAGTGATCCTTATTAACAATACTAAGCTCCAGTGTTCTGAGTTTTATAACTTAAGTGATGTAATCGATGATCTGCATTCCAAAGAAATGCTCAGAATTCCAGCAAGCTGGGGCATTTTGCTGCAGTGATTTTTGTTTCTCAAATGTGTGAAGTTACAGTCTAACTATTTTCAGATGCACAGGCACCTTGAGCATAATGTGGCATTTTTCAGAACTATGAATTACCATCAGGTGTGAGCAGAAGGTACGGGGGAATCTCAGATCAGGCAAATGAAAAGGAGACTCAGAGAAGGGGAACAGAAATCCAGAATAGTTTAGAAGGGCAAGGCTATCAAAAAAAGGAAATAGTCCATGCTTAATCAAAAAGAGAATAAAAACAGTGAACTAAATAAAAATTTACTAAAAATAATTTTTGATATAAATGTTCTTTTATACTTCCTTCCATTCTCTTGGATTATTTATACTGACATCTGAATCCCTAAGTACCCAGGAGAAATCTAATTAAAAAAATAAATGTTCACCAGCCACATTTTCTGTCCAAGACACGACTCTTCTCTTGAAGTACACTCACCCCTAACTTACTTCATCAGCTCTGCCACGTCTCATTAGTGCCTTTAAAACACTCCCACTCTTCTGACTTCTTTCAATAGTTATTAGACTATATTCATACTACTTCGACTATTCAAAACAACAATACCACCTACCTTTACCTGGACATCCCCCTCAATTATTCTTCCTGTGCTTTTCCTCACAGCCAATATTTGTGGAGATATCTTTGGCACATTATTTTGCTATTTTCACTGAAAATAGTTTTCTCATTTTCAGAAACTTGCAGTTTGCCCTGTGCCCCCATCAGCACTGCTCCCGCGGTCACTCAGCTACCAGGCACTGTTGTGATGCTAATCCATAGGCTGCTTTCCAATATGTACCTGTCCTGACTTCTATTAATACGCTCCCTCTTCTCCTGAAATTCTTCTCTTGGCTTCTGGAACACAGTTTTCTCTAATTTTTTGTCTGCTTCTTTGTTTGTTTTGTATTGTTTTCTTTTTTTCCTTGTACATTCAATCCATGCCAAACCACTTAGAGCTCTAAATGAATTACAATCTCTCTAACCTTTAGGTAGGTTAAATGTTGCACGTCAATCCATACAGGTATTCTGTTGTTCTTTTTTCAATTGCAAGGATATTATAAATCCAGCTACCCCAGCTACTTTTTTTCCCCTTCTTGAGAGCGCAGGAAATATTTGGCTACACTCCAAGTAGCAGCTAGCATGGGGAAATTATGAAAGGCTGTCAAAGTCCTTACTGTCTAGTATCCTAGTCGTTTTTTACTGTTCCTGACATACCATGCAGAGAACATTACAAAGTTGGGTGAGGGGCAATTATGAGGTTTGGCATTACCTTAAAAAGAATTGCACAAGTTCCCTGTGATTTCAGATCCTTCCAAACCCATTTTTGTCCTGCTGTCATTTTTACCTTGCCCCAAGACCCCACCTAGAGATAGGAGGCAGGCATGAGGGTCTGCTGAGTGTCCTTTCATCTAGGGTTCTTTCTTGCCGACTGTAATTTGCCTCTACTTCTCCAGTCCAGAGACTCTTTATTTTCACTGACTCTTACATTGTCTTATATCATCCCAATATTGTTCACTGGAAACGTTAGATGCCTGGGAGATGAACTTGATTAGTTGAATGAACACAGGGGGCTGGGAGCAGAAAAATTTCTACACTGACGACACAAGAGTTAATATACCACTTCGGAAAATGAAGTGGAAATACTATGTGTAGATTAATATTTTTGTATATTAACTTCCAGATTTTAAATATTATTACATATTATGTTTTAATATACCAAATATGCAATAATAATTTGACCCTCTACGGCTCTTCATGCCTTTCTTATCCTACGGAAGGGTCTTTGTAGGAAGGGCCGTAGCTATACTCCTGATCATCTTTTTATCCTTGAGGATATTCTGTGCTTAATTTCACAGGTCACATATTCTCATATTTTTTGTCCCTTTTGAAGCAAGCTGATAACATTAAATTATTTGTAGGAAACATTGTAAAACACCTTGACTACATTTTTTTTTAATTCAGTGTAGGTATTTGGGCTGTGATTTTCAGAACTGTGCTTCTTCTAATCTTAAAAAGAACATTTCAATGACATGGTAAATATATATATGGACACTTTGCCAATTCTCAAAAATAAATAAAATATTCTTAATATCTCCTAAAAATTAAAACAAAAGTATATTATAAAAATGTGAAAAAGTTATAATTTGGTCAGACCTAGTGAGATGGATATTGTCAATACAGCTAGAAAATTATGAGACATGGTAGAAACAATAGAAGAAATGACGATGTCTTTTAGGGCCTGTAAACTTTACCTACAGATAGAGTTGTATGAGTCCCATGTATAGTACCATGAAATTTCAATGTTGGAGCCTCTCTAGGCTATCAACATCAATTGTTCATCTTGCCCATATTATCACACTCCTGTGGGAAAACTCCATGCTCTCCTGTCACTGGATTCTTCGTGTCGTTCCTCTCATCCAGTATCATTACTCAAGGTTATTAAGAATCCTTGATTATAATAAAATATTTTAGTATATTTGAAATGTTCAAATGTCATATTGAATTTTTATTTTGTTTGTTTTTTCCTAAATGAAAATTTTCCAACGATAGGTCTGCAAGATGGCAGCAACAAACTTTTCTGCTTTTCAGTTATAGGGTTGCTTAAGAAAACAGATGATCATTTTATATACTAATAAAATCATAACCTTTCAAATGAGGAAGATCTGGATGGAGAGGACATTTTAGGTAGGACTTTGGAGGGGCTGTTTTTCAATAACATTGTAAAATAAGAAACATTTTTCTCTTGATTTGTGCTCATCCTTCCTCTCACTGTCTCCTTTCCCTTCCCATGTTTCTGACACTAATGTAGTTCTAATTTAAGATGATGAATGGTCCAAAAAATACAACATGAATCACTTGAGGAAAATTGAAGACAGACTCTGCTTAGTTCAATTTTATATAAAATTTATTTTATTGGTTTACCACTGCCAATTATGAATATTGTTATAATATGTCTATCATCTTGCTCCAAGAAGGAGAAAATTACTTCCCATAGAAAAAAGAAATAGTTGCATACAATGCAATACATACAATGGAAATTAAAGGTGGTAAAGAAAGAAATGCATAAAATGAACTCTGTTCTGTTTACGGGATGTGAAAGTCAGAATGTGAATTGATTCAAGAAAATAAGAAAATGGATTTAAAAAATTCACAAAACCTACTGCTCTATAGTTTACATGATGTAAAAGGTGCTAAACACACAGACAGCCTGTAGGTTGGCATGGACTTTGTGTACTTTCCCGTGCTTGAGGGAAAGCAATGATGCTATCTTTCTGCCAAATCAGCCTTGGTATTACTGTCAAGGAGAATCCTCTCATCTTTGTGGAGATTGTTCAGGCCTGGCTCATATGCTGAAAGAGATGGATTGGCACCTTCACAAATATGAAAGCCAAAAAGAAATCGCAGAAAATGATGAAATTTTTGTATGATAAATTAGACTGCTTAGGGAAGGACTAGGAAATCATGCCAAGAAGGACATCAAAATATTGCAATATAGCGATGGAGTGATTTGCAGATTCTTTGGAAAAATATCCCTTAATAAATGTCTACCTGGCTGTGGAGGGGGATGGAGACCAGTTCCTGACTTCTTTACTGAATCAAATGCAAATGCACGTGAAGAGAAAATTATTCCTTCTATTTTTAATTTCAGTTATATGAAAGCTAGTCAAAATTTGATTCAGCTACACAACATAATCCGTTGGGTTATGCCACTCACTTGGAATTAGCTGAGTAATGTCTAGTTCACAAATACGTAGGTTAAGTCACTTGACAAGGAATCCCCCCAAATACGTAGCTGTGCTAGAATACCTATTTCTTTCATGTGGAGGGAAGGGACGCCCAGTGAAAACAAATCTATACCCTGGAATTACTTTTTTGTTCATTCTATATTATTTCTATTTCTGAAACAGAATTTATAAAAACAAAGTATAAAATTAAAATTCAGCACAGTTCAGTTTTTAAGAGTATGGGCTTTTGTATCAAAGAGAGCTAAGTACAAATTCTTTCTTTGCCATTTACCAACTGGATGAACTTGGGGAAGCTATTGAACTAATTAATCATTGAATTGTCATTAGTGTACTAGGAGTAATACAAACTTTATAGTTTTAAGAGGATAAAATAGGAGAATGTAGGTTAAAAAATAACAAAGAAAATCGCATTTAGTCACATTCTGAAAGGTTATTTTATTCACCTAAGCATTTAAAAATATTTATTGAACACTTATGATATGCTAGACAGTGGTTCTAGGATGTAATAGTCTTTGCTTTGAGGTAGCCTGATGAAAAGAAACACAATAAACACATAAACAAATAAATATATATCATATGAATGCAGTATGTGATGAAAAATATAAAATGCTAAATGGTAGCAATTCATGGGCTGGGGGCATGATTTTTGTTTCTAAATTTTATTTATTTATTTACCTTTCTAAGTGTCCTTTTTATAACTAACTAATTTCATTTGCCATAATGTTTTCAAGGTTCATCCATGTTGTCACAGTTGTCGGAATTTTCTTCTTTTATGGTTTTTCAGCTTTACTGCTATATAGTTGAAAACTAAAAATTGTGTAAACAGGCATTCAAGGTACACAGCATGATATTTTGATATACATATACATTGTAAAATGTTTACCACAAGCCAGCTAATTAACCTATCCACCACCTCAAATAGTTACCCTTTTATGGTAATATTACTTAAGATCTACTCTCTTGGCAAATTTCAAGTATACAATACATTGTTATTAACCGTAGTAACCATGATGTAGAGTAGGTCTCCAGAACTCATTCATCTTATAACTGTAAATTTGTACTCGCTAACATTTCCCCATTTCACCTACCCGCTAACCCCTGGTAACCACAGTTCTCTCTGTTTCTATGAGTTCTGCATTTTTAGATTCCACATATAAGTGAGATCATGCAGTATTTTTCTATGCCTGGCTTACGTCACTCAGCATAATGTTCTCCAGGTTCATACATGTTGTTTCAGTGGCATAGTTTTCTTTTTTTAATTAAAAGGCTGAAACATTCCTTTGTACACACACACACACACACACACACACACACATCAAAATTTCTTTACCCATTAGTCCATTGATTTGATAGACATTTAAGTTGTTTCCATGTCTTGGCTCATACATGATTTCTCTTCATAATAGGGATTTTATTTCTGTTGGATATATACCCAGAAATGAGATTGCTGGATCATATGGTAGTTCAATTTTTAATTCTTTTGAAGAAACTTCATACTGTTTTCCATACTGGCTATACCAAATTACATTTCCACCAACAAAGTATTAGGCTCTCTTTTCTCTACATCCTTACCAACATGTACTATCTTTTGATTTTTATAGAATAGCCATCCTTCCAGATGTGAGGTGATAACTCACTGGGTTTTGATTTGCATTTCCCTAATAATTAGAGATGTTGAGCACATTTTCATGTGCCTATTGACCATTATATGTAGTCTTTGGAAAAAGTCAATTTGGGTCC
>CAUYSK010055817.1:0-23553 GCA_963575035.1 Avahi laniger | reverse complement strand
AAAAAATTAGCCGGGCATGGTGGCACATGCCTGTAGTCCCAGCTACTTGGGAGGCTGAGGCAGTAGGATCGCTTGAGCCCAGGAGTTTGAGGTTGCTGTGAGCTAGGCTGACGCCACGGCACTCACCCCAGGCAAGAAAGTCCGCCACTGTCTCAAAAAAAAAAAAAAAAAAAAAACACCATTCAAACCTATTGCTGCTTGAGTCATCTGTATTAATGCACATCAGACCATACCACTCTTGTGCTTTAAAATCATCAGTTGCTCTCATTAGCCTTGGATCCAGACTCTTGCACATGGCATCCAAATTCCTCCATAATCTGGCCACTGCCTTTCTCCAGCCTCTTCTTCTGCACTCCTTGTCTTGCACTTTACATCTCATGGGACTGCTTTAGAGAACCTCGTATCTATAAACTACGTGGTTTTTCTGTCTCTCTGCCTTTGCTCATGCTTCTCCCTCTGCCTAGAATGCTCCTCCCCAGAGACATGCCATGTTCAAGGATTGAAAGATTCAATATTGTAAGTTATCAGTTCTCCTCAAATTAATCTGTAGATTTAATGAATCCCAATTGAAACCCCAGTGTATATTTTATGGATATTTCATAAGGTGATTCTTAAATGTATATAGAAATACAGAGGTCCTAAAATAACCAAGGAAATATTAAAGAATAAAACAATAGCATATACTACTGTAGATCCAAATTTATCATAAAACTACAAAAATTATGATAGTGTGGTATTGGCACAAGGTTAGAACAATAGGCTTCATTGACAAATTCCATTTGTATCCATTGACAAAAGGAACAATGGGCTGAATTAGAAAATCCAGAAAGAGACTCATACATATACAGTCACTTGTTTATAAGTCTCCACTACAATTCTTCGGAGAGAAAGGAGGTCTTTTCAATAACTGGTGCTGGAACAAATTTGATATCTATATGGAAAATAATGAAATCTGACTCCAACCTCATACCATACTCCAAATATTATTTTAAATAGGTCATCATAGGCCTAAATGTAAAAATAATAAAACTTGTGTAAGAGAGTACCTTCATAACCTTGGGATAGACAAAGGGTTCTTGAACATTACACAAAAGCATTATCAAAGAAAAGAAATTGAACTTAATTAAAATTAAGTTAAAAACTCCACTAGGATAGTGAAAGGGCAAGCCACATATTATTGCAGAAGATACTTGGCAGTACATACATCTAATAAGAACTCTGGCATCCATGGAGATACTCTGGTCAGATCTTCCTTCTAGAGAGGATCTGTCTCACCTTTCATGCCAAGGCCACACATTTCCACAGAAGCACCTAGCTAATTATAAGCACGGTGGAGATACAAGGGCTATCTCTGGCCAACATAGAACTTCTCTATATGCAATATTTGTGGCAGAGCTCCCACTGGACTGGCTGAGACTTTGTCAAAGATGCACACCAGTCTGATTCTCTTTCTCCCAAATTCTCCTTCCTTCCCCCTTTCTTTTCATAGGTATCAGGCCTGTATCTTAAGATTTTCCTTACCTGTAACTTTTTTCTTTTCCCTTTATCTTTCACAGATGTTACCCCCAATAAATCTCTTGCACTGCTAACTTCATATTGGCATCTACTTCCCAGAGGACCCAACTGGTATATTTGTATCCAGAATATATAAAGAATGTCTACAAATCAATAAGGAAAAGATAGATAACCCAATTTGTTAAATGATACTCAAACAGGTACTCTGCAAAGGGGGATAACCAAGTGACTAATAAGCCTATAAAAAGGTGCTCAGCATCACTAGTTATCAGGGAAATGTACATAAAAACCACAATGAGATATTGTTACACCTCCATCAGAATGACTAAAATTAAAAGGATAATACCAAAGGTTGGTGAGGCTGTGGAACAAATGGAATTCTCTTAAATTTTTTTGTGAGGGTATAATTTGGTAAAACAATCTTGGAAAATTGGCAGTATCTACTAAAGCTAATGTATAAATACCCCGTGATCCAGCAGTACTGCTCTTGGATATATACACAATGGAAATAAGTACTTGTATCCACCAAAAGATGGACAAGAATGTTCAACGCACCTTTATTCATATTACCCCCAAATTAGAAATAACTCACGTATTCGTCAACAGTAGAATGGATAAACTATGAAATATTCATACAATGGATAAACTATGAAATATTCATACAATGGATTTCATCCCAATAATGAAAAAGAATATACTATTGCTGTACAATATGGATGAAACTCATAATGTGAAGCAAAAAGTCCATACATAAAAAAGTATTATATATACTGTATGAATTGATTTATATCAAGTTCAAAAACAGATAAAACTGTTACTGTAACATAGGTCAGAATACTGGGTACCTTTTGGGGGTGGACATTGACTAGAAGCAGGCCTGAGGGAGTCTTCTGAGTTGTTGGAAATATTCTATATCTTGATTTGGGTGGCGGGTTACAAAGACTCTCTCCTTTACCGAATTCTAAGGGCTTGTCTGAGCCCTTGTCTCCGGTAAGCCTCAACCTTGGCGTATAAGTAAGTATTGCAGAGTCTGAACACAAATAATTTCATCCCTCCCAAAACACACACACACACACACACACACACACACACACACACACACACACTTGATCAAACACTAGCACATCCCTAGGTGACTTCAGCCACCGTAAGTACCTACCTGGGAAAGTTCAAGGCTGCCAAAAGAATGTATATTTGTTCTAGTTCTGAGACTATGGGGACCATAATGTTTGATTTTATTCTGAAACTTTGTTGTAACCACATCTGTTCAGGGTAATGACAGGTGTCTCTTGTTTTTTCAACAAAAAAATCTCTTATGGAACAATTTCACTTTTTATCTCTCATTCTTTTCCATATTCTGAAATCACAGATCCGGAACACATCTACATGCTAATCGTATTTGTTTGTTCCTTGAAGGATTGTGACTTTTTGATTGCTGCATCATTTAAAAAAAAAAAAAAGATTTCATATGTGTAAGGTATGTTCTTTAATATCAACAGTAGTGATTCTCTGCCTTTTCAGATCAGTGCCTATTGTTATATAATATGTATTTGTAACATCACCTTAACTAGCCTGAAGTGAAATTTATGGATGTGATCTACCTTACATGAATATATTCAAACAAAAATGATGCTCTAACAGCAATATCAAGAAGAAATTTTTAGAAAGCAATTTGTAAAAAAAAAAAAATTCACTGTGTAAATGCTTGGGCGGGACTACATTAAAAGACATAATGAAGTTGTCAGATGTTTGCACCTGCACAAAGAATCACTGTGAATGCAAGTGCTGTAAATACAGCTTAATACTACTATGTGGTTTTGGTGAGCTGTTAGACTTGCAATTTTCCAACTTTTAAAAAATTTTTGAATAAAACAATCCGCCCTCCTTTAATGCAATATTTGTATTCCTTGGAAATTCAGTGTATGTTAAAATCACACAAAAAAATATTCTGTGTTTATGTATAAAAGGGAGTTGTGTCTTAGGCTTATATTATTATAATAGGTTTTTCACTTACATGAATATGAATGGTGGGACTTTGGAAAATAATGATGGTGTGGGACAAGTTTGGTTGTGCTGGACCGTTCCTTGCAGAGCATCTAGCATCCCTTATCACCCCAGCTGTGAGTGCTAATAGTGTTCCCAAATCATTGTGACAACTAACAGTTTGGTCATAGATTTCCAGAACATCCCTGATGGTTTGAAACAGGAGTTCTTAAATTTTGGTGGTCATAAGAATCACTTGGGGAGCTTATTTGGAATGCAGATGCCTTGGCTCCACTCTGAGAAATTCTGATTCAGTAAGTAGGAGAAGATCCCTGAAATCTACATTTTTTAGTGACTATCCTAGGAGTTCAGTCCCTGAGAACTTACTTTGACAAGCTTTGCTTTATTTATTTTTTTATTTTTTGTAGTGACAGAGTCTCACTATGTTGCCCAGGCTGGTCTCGAGTTCCTGGCCTCAAGCAATCCTCCTGCCTGAGCCTCCCAAAGTGCTGGGATTATAGGTGTGATCCACCTCACCCAGAAAGCTTTGCTCGAGACAACAGCCATGACACTCAGCTTACCATGTTCCACTTAAGAATCTCAGCAGAGACCAATTTACCCCAAGAACCTTTATATTTAGAAATATTCATGTACTATATTTATGTTTTAAGACTATAAAATTGCAGTAGTAGTGCTGGCAGTAAATTTTATTGCTATCGCTTTAATGACACTAACAAAAATTGTATTAGTTGAGAATTACAGTAATACTGTTGTGTATATTTTTGTTATTCTAATACTTATGTAACAGAAATAAGTTTTAAAACACAAGTGGTAATAGGGGTCACGTGGGGAAATAGGTGAGTGTCAGAAAAACAATGGATAGTGTTAGGTGAAGTTAGGAAAAGTACTTGGAAGTGACAGGGGAGCCCCAGGTTAATTGTGGCCTACCAAGGAGTTCAAGCGGACAAAGGGCACAAAGGAAATGGCATGCCACCCTGCCTGACATCCTACCCACGTGACATCTCTTTTTCACTACCAGTTGAGAACCAAGCACAGCTCTGGAGTTTGATTGGAAGCCTTTTTTTTTTTTTGTGAGCAGAGTATGTAGCTCCTCCACCAGACCTAGGATACTCCTTTCCTAGTGCAAGTTGTTTAGGGAGAAGCTGCTTGGTGAACCAGGAGTAAGGGAAAGTGAGTAAGAGTGTCCTGAATAATATTTATCGGAGGCTGTGAAAAAGAATTTGAATCTTAGCTCGGCTGAGATTACTAACTGTGGGACATTGGCCAAATCACTTAACCTCTCTGTGCCTATTTGCTCATCTGGGTTTTACGTGTGGGTGATAATATAGTACCTACCTCACAGGCTTGTTGTGAGGACTAGATGAGGTCACTAATGTAAAGTACCTGACACGAGGAAGGCACTAAAAAATATTAGCAGGTTTTTTTTCCTGTTTTATTATAAAAATTTTGAAATATACAGCCAAGTTGAAAAAATTTTACTGGGAACTTGTATACCCATCAAGTAGATTCTACCACTAGTATTTTAACTACACTTGCCCTATCACCTGCATGGTCATTTTTCCATCCCTCTGTCCATCCATTTAGATATCTGATTTTTTAAAAATGTATTTCAGGCCAAGTGTAGCGGCTCACGCCTGTAATCCCAGCACTTTGAGAGACTAAGGCAGGAGGATTTCTTGAGGCCAGGAGTTTGAGACCAGCCTGAGCAATACAGTGTGACCCCCATCTCTACAAAAAATAAGAAAAACTAGCCAGACAAGGTGGCACTCACCTGTAGTCTCAGCTACTCAGGAGGGTGAGGCAAGAGGATCGCTTCAGCCTAGGAGTTCAAGGTTACAGTGAGTTATGATTGTGCCACTGCACTACAGTCCGGGCCACAGAGCAAGACCCCATCTCTAAAAAGAAGGAAGAAGAGTATTTCAAAATAAATTGTAGACACTGGTATACTTCCTTCTAAATACTTATACAGAGTATATAAGCAGTTACTCTTACACATCTCTCATAACCAGAATGATCCTGTTCATTGAATTCTCAATGTATCTTTCCCTCAGAGAATCCTAAATAAACAGCCACATTTCCTCCCTTTGATACCCTCTTTATCTGAGTTACCTTTCCTCTGTTACATAGTCTATTTGGATATTTCACATCAATTGAGGACACAAGGTCCTTTTACAAAAAATTAAGCTTTATGGAGACTACACCCTAGTCCCAGTTCAAGGACCACAAGTCACTGCCCACCTGGCTGTAGTGAGGGAGGTGTTCCTTGCACCACTAAGGACAAGTAGCAGCAACAGCTGGACTCAGCCAGTGGCCAGCCCCCACCCCTACTCTGCTGTTACTTACCACATGAGTATTGTTTTAGATCCCTGAAATTCACGTCCATGAAGTTGTAAAAGACAAAAGTAAGGGGGGGAAAAAAACACCTCGTAAAGAATGAGGATTAGGATCTATAAATTAGTTTTTAACAGCCTAGCATCGTTCCCACTTTCTTCATCATACTGAAGCAGTCTGTGAGAATGGCTGCAATGCTTGCTGAAGGAGGTAATATTTAAGCAGGATGATTGCCATTTAGTTAAGTGGAGAGGAAGGGAGGGAAAGAAAGAAAATGTGAGCGCTGGGGAGACCGGGACAGTCAAAGCAGAGAGTGCGTGGCAGGCTTTGCCAGCTGACTTGTCATCTTTTTCTGTGAAATTGTAGCCTGGTATGTGGTTGTTCAGCTGTGCTGTATCTCCCACCCTTCCTTGAGTAGAGAGGAACACTCACTCCTAGGCAGAGCCTTTAAGATGGTGGGCCTGCTTCTTTTTTGCCTTCTTGATCCAGATTCAGCTGCACTGCTGAGGACAATGTCCTGCAGGTTATGGCTGAGAAACAAGATGGAAGGAACCTGAACGATTGCATGGAGCAGCCCGGAACTCAGACAATAAAGAAATGAATTTCTTTCTTTTTTGAGGCATTGAATTTGGGTCTCTTTGTTTTGGCAGCTAGTATTACATTAACTAATATGGGTGTATGTTAGGAAACAGAGGGAAATAAGGTTAAAATCTGGTAATGGAGGGGTTAGAATGCCAGGAGGAGTAGTCTGGTTTTATCTCATAAGTAATGGAGGAATATAGCCAGTGCTTACACTTGTGGTGATGGAGCTGTGTTTCAGGGACATCAGACTGGTAGCAGACAAAGCTTCCACTAAGACATTGTTGCAGTGAAACAAATCTGAGCCTCAAAGAGACCAGGATATTGAGTGTGGAAATGAAATAAAATGGAGAGGAAGGAAAACAAGAGATACTATAAACAGAAGTTATATTAATGGGTATGATATACATTAACATAGAAGAAATAAGACTTAGTGTTTGATAGATCAGTAGAATGACTATAGTTACCATTAATCTACTGCACATTTCAAAATAGCTAAAAGAGGATAATTTAAATGTGTCTCAGCATTAAAAAAGGATAAATATTTAAGGTGATAGATATCCCAGTTACTCCGATTTGGTCTTTACACACTATGTGAATGTGTCAAATTATCATGTGTATCTCAAAAATATGTACACCTATTATGTATCAATTTAAAAAACCCTCAAAAAAACTTATATGCTTTGGTGACCAACTAGATATAGGGAATTAAGAAGAACCAGGAATCAAAGAAATGTCCCAGGTTTCTAATCTTAAAAACTGTTGACACAACAGGAATGGCTGTCAGGATAATGGAATAGATTGGATAATGGAACCCTATCTCAAAAAAAAAAAAAATATATATATATATAAAATATATACATACACCTTTATTTCAAACTATTTCAAACTATATTCATAGTTTGGGATTTGGCAGCAGACCTACATCCTGTCATCATCAGTTTTGCCTGTTCTCCCTCCTGTCCAACTCAAGTCCACGTGCCACCATTTTTAAAGCAAACTTTAGTGGGACAGAACAGTCCCTACAACTACAGCTCCGAGGAAACCTGCCCCACTCACCTATTTTCATTTAGGGAACTGAAACATAAGGTTAGCGAACACCCAGAGGAAGGAAATCTTAGTATATTAAAACTTCAAAAAGCATTCATGAAATATTCATTCTTAAAAAGCTTCTCTCTTTTTAATCTTTATATTGTGTAGGCCCCATAGTATTGTATGCTGGTTTTGCATGTATAGCACTGCTTGGAAGTATGACAGTGCTCTAACTTGGTTTCTGTAATAGTAGGAATATATGATGTTTCACAAACATGAGATCCAATAATTGTTCAGATTTAGAATTAGCATTTTTCAGAACTGGTAATAAAGTCATCATCACCGTAAAGTCAAATGATGACTCTGATATGTCTCATCAGAAGATAGTTAAATTTTAAGTTCGGAAGGAACACTATAGATCATTTAGTCCATCTCCCTCATTTTACACATAAGGGAAAAGAGGCACAGAACGTTTAAGTAATTTGTCTCTGTTCATACAGCTAGTTGCTGAGTTGAGACTTGAAACCAGACCTCCAGACTCTTGGTTTGGATCTTTTTCCACTGTGTCACATTGCATTTCCAAATATGACCTAAGACATAAAGCAATCTAAAAATTTTCATTTGCTAACTAGCAGCCATAATCTTACCAATAAAAATGCTAACATATGAAGGCTTAGCTTAGATACAGGGTCTGCATCTTTTAAGACTTTCATGTTCTTTTCCCAAAAATTCTCAATTTAATACCTCTGTGGGAAATAAAAATCAGTACTTTTACTTCCCTAATAAAAGGACTGACTTTGTCTACCTTTTTTTTTTTTTTTTTTTAAGACAGAGTCTCGCTCGGTCACCCCAGCTAAAGTGAAGTGGCATCATTGTAGCTCACTGCAACCTCAAACACCTAGGCTCAAGAGATCCTCCTGCCTCAGCCTCCCAAGTAGCTGACACTACAGACATGTGCCACCACACCTGGTTAATTTTTCTATTTTTTGTAGAGATGGAGTCTCACTCTTACTCAGGCTGGTCTTGAATTTCTGAGCTAAAGCAATCTTCCTGCCAGAGTGCTAGGATTACAGGCGTGAGCCACCATGCCCAGCCTCTTTAATAATATTAAAAATCTTTAAATTTTTGCTAAACTTTACGTTTAAATTAAAACCTAAAAATACACATATAAAATACACATATAAAACATTAAAAAAAGATTGGAAAAAAGAAGAAAAATCACTAATACAAATATTAGCTATGTGCATATGTGAGAGTGTATGTATGTATTCCCTTCTAGAGCTTTTTGATATGCAGGCTTTGACTTATTTCTTCAGCTGTTACTTGATCATGGTAAAAAATTAAAGCAGAGAAAATGAGAGTCAACTAAAATGACAAATCCCTCCACCTGTGCAAAAAATATCCAAGAGTAATGATTTGGCCACCGCCTTGGCCATAAGGCCACATGTTTCCTTCTAGATCCTTCTTAAGTGCGATCTTTTTACTGAATCCAAATTTTACAGAACAGCAGAGAAAGATGCAGCTTTTCTTGCCTCCTTTGGTGCTTAAAAAAGAACAATCTTGAAATCAGAAGGCCGCAGGTTCCCCACCCCTGATTGGAGTATATCTTCGCATAAATTTCATTGCATATTTTATATAACTATAATCATGAATATTATATATACATAAAATTTGGTAGACTGGGTTTTTTTTTTCACTTGATATTATTCACATTTTGCTATGTTGCTACATAGATTTTATACTAAGCTCTATAAGAAAGAAAGTTGGCTAGAGAATGGATAGCCAAGGAAACGGGGAATAGTTTCAAGGATTTTAGGTCCTAATAAGGTTAAACAAAAGATTTTGTGTAATCAGGGAGTGGGGAAATTGGAAAAATAGGAAATTATAAGCAGGAGGTTGGGCTTTCTAAGTTTTACATTTAAAAAGTTTATATTTAGATATCTAACACAACTGAGATTGAAGACAAGCATAACTTTCATCTAATAATATTTATAGCAAACTATCAAAACTCTAATGAGATTCAAAATCTATTAAACCTAATTTTGGAAACTCCAGATGAAATGTTTTCATTTTCATAGTACACATATACACCTTAGCCAGGCACAGTAGCTCATGCCCATAATCCTGGCTACTTGGGGAAGCTAAGGAAGGAGAAACATTTGAGTCCAGGAATTGGAGACCAGAGATCAGCTTGGGTGACACGGAACAACTCTATCTCAAAAAAAAAAAAATATATATATATATATGTATATAAAATATATACATACACCTTTATTTTTATTTTTATTTAGTGCTTATTAAAAGTGATAGATCAGTACTAAAAATCATAAAATTGTACTTTCATATTATTGGGTATATTTTGAATCCATTTTTTTGCCCGAGACTTTTGATATGATGATCTTGGTCACACTGCGTCTGTAAGTGGTTGGTGGGTATTGTGTCTATAAATGATAATGAAAGGCCAGGCAAGGTGGCTCACACCTGTAATCCTAGCACTCTGGGAGACTGAGGCGGGAGGATCGCTTCAGATCAGAAGTTTGAGACCAGCCTGAGCAAGAGTGAGACCCCATCTCTACTAAAAATAGAAAAAATCAGCCAGGCGTGGTGGTACATATGTGTGGTCCTGGCTACTCAGTAGGCTGAGGCAAGAGGATTACTTGAGCCCAGGAGTTTGAGGTTGCTGTGAGCTAGGCTGACACCACAGCATGCTAGCCAGGGCGACAGAGTGAGACGTTGTCTCAAAAAAAAAAAAAAAAGAAAGAAAAGAAACTTAATAAATGTTTGTTAAATTAATCAATGATTATATACTTACAACATGCCAAGCACTGTTCTAAGCACTGGGAATACAAAGGAGAAATTTATGTCCCAGCATCAAGGACGTTACAGTCCAAAGGGGACACAGACTTGCCATTCCAACACAAGATAATTCGTGCTGAAATAGGAGGGACAGAATGCAGTGGAGCAAGGGGTCTTCTCTTCTGTTTTACTGAGCCCTGAAGACCTCCCCTTCTGTCCAACACTATATCACTTTTTGTCACCTAGGCCTCAGAAAGGAATTCTTGTGCCCAAAGTTTCGCATTCATCATGAATACAGTTCCTTGGTCTTTTGGGTCTAACTCCTTCCTCCACTGTGGCTCCAAACCATCAGGCTGATGGTGGCAACAGATGCCATCCCATCTCCTCTGAAGTCCTTGCTTTCCCATTTGTCTCTTCAACACCCTTGCACCGGAATTCATTCATACTTCTGCAGCCACAAAACGAAATTCTCCATATAATGAATTCATGTTGGAGGAAGTGGACAGTACAAGTGGCATCTAACTCCATTTTTCTCGGATTCGAGCACTGGTGAGAACACCCTGATAATCCAGGAGAGAAAGCTCATCCTCTCAGCATGTGGAAGATGGATTGGGGGAAGTACAAGACTAGAAGCAGGGAAAATAATTATAATAATGTAGGGGAGACAAGATTTATTTATTATTTTATTTTTATTTTTTTAGGCTGGCCAAATGAGGCAGTGGGAGTGGAGAAGGAACAAAAGAATCCTAACTGGTTGTGATTGGCTGTAAATAGCACTGCACTCGGACCAACCTATTTATTTTTTATTTTTTTTTGAGACAGAGTCTCGCTCTGGGCCCCAGGGCTAGAGTGCCATGGCGTTATCATAGCTCATGGCAACCTCAAACTCCTGGGCTCAAGTGATCCTCCTGCCTCAGCCTCCTGAGTAGCTAGGACTACAGGCGTGTTCCACCACGCCTGGCTAATTTTTTCTATTTTTAGTAGAGATGGGGTCTTGCTCTTGCTCAGGCTGGTCACGAACTCCTGACCTCAAGAAATCCTCCTGCCTAGGCCTCCCAGAGTGCTAGGATTACAGGTGTGAGCCACTGCGCTTGGTGGGGAAGAGAAGATTTAAATACTTGAATTAAAATAGTCACTTTGGGGAATAGATATTTGGGAGATACAGGTAAGGAGAACTGAGTTTCTGCTTTGAGCAACTGTATTAACTGTCGTGCCTTTCAGTGATCTAGGAACTCTGGGAGAGGGGATTTCTCCCTTTGTATTAGAATTAATCTGAATATTATATCATCCCTTGTCTATCATTTTTTCTCCCCTTCCTCTTTTCTAACAGAACCTTGATTTTGTTTGGGTAATTCATCTTGCTATAAAAGCAAGATGAATTAGCATGAAATCAATCATGCTAATAATCTCATTCTTGAGCCAGAAATTGGTTTGGGAATGGGTGAATGATATAATTCTAAACAATATAACATGAGGGGAAATTTGCTGGAAAGCTTCTGGGATAGGTTTTTGTTATGGTTTGAATGTGTCCCCCAACATTTATGTGTTGGAAACCTAATTCCCAATGCAATAGTATTAAGAGGTGGAGCCTTTAAGAGGTGATTAAATCACAAGGGTGGAGCCCTCCTGAATGGGATTTGGGCCCTTATGAAAGGGCTCTATCAGAAGCTAAACTACTCATCCCGGAAAATATGTAAAATAAATAGAAGGGCTTGAGGTTTAAAAGGGAACTCTCTTATGCTCTTTTACCCTTCCGCCATCTGCCCTGTGTTGATGGACGAAGAAGGTCTTTGAAAGATGCTGGCACTTTGACTGGGGGCTTCCCAACTTCCAGAATTGTGAGAAAATAAATTTCTATCCTTCATAAATTACCCAGTCTCCGATATTCTGTTCTGACAGTACAAACAGAGACATTTTTTTTTTCACTCATCAAAAGAGACACTAGGAATTCACTTGACTTTGCTTTGTCTGCATGTGACAAGTAAACTATGGAAGCCATTTGAAGATCATGAGTTAAAAATAGAGCCAACATGTTGAATATGTTAGAGCAGAAAGAACTAGAAGGAATCTGAGTTGTTGGTGACATGGCTAGCTGCTGAGTTTGAACCATCCTACCTCAGACTTTTTGTTATATGAGATAACAAATATTCCCTTGTGCTTTAAACCCGTTGAGGTTTCTGTTTTTCGCAGCCCAAAACAACTTAAGAGAGAACTATCCTTAAAAGAGAGACTCCTAGCCAGGTCTGTAATCATTGTAAATAAGACTTTGGGGCTGGATTCTCAGTGACCCAACCAGTCGCCCAGAGCAGTTCACCCCTGAGAAGGTGAACTGACTAAGGTCTGAGCCCCTGCAAAATGGCCTCCAATAACATGTATTTCCTTAAACTGAGCATTTAATTTTGTCAGTATTAAGACGTAGTACTTTAATTTTCACTTCCTGATTATACTTAACAGTTACTCTTGCTCAAGACCACGGGCAGATTCAGAAATAGAACACAATGCCTAGGTCAAAATGGAAGTTTACAACTTTGATGAAGCCCTTTTACAGAGTACAGGAAATAAAAGTCAACCAAACAGGAAGTAGGCAGAGCAGAACAGAGCAGCCGGAAATATTTGGGCCTGGCAGAAGAATTAGTCTAGCTACAGAACACATAAGAACCAAACAAAATATTTAGAGCTAAAACCTTAAATTTGTAAAAATTTAAAAGGGATCATGAAAAGGGGAAAAGTAAATAAGGAAGTATAGGAAAGAGAAATGTCTCTTGCTGGAGTAATTATTGCATAAACCAAAGAATGTCTTCTGCACAGATTACGGCAGTTTTAAAACATTTCTGCAAATTCCTTGACCCTCCTCCCATGCAGAGATGAACTCTGTGGTCCCTCTCTTTGAGTCTGGGTCAAACCTTAGTGACTGGTTGACCAACAGAGTATGGCGGAAGTGATTTTATGTGACTTTCCAGACAGGTCATAAAAGGTAGTACACATTCTCCCTGGTTCTCTGGATTCTGGGTCAGAGGATCTAACCACTGTGTAAGAAGCATCACTACCCTGAGACTACCGTTCTGGGAAGGAGTATAAACTAACTCATGCAGACAGGCCACATGGAGAGGCCCTGACATCCTAAGCCCTCCCAATGCCTGCTCTTCTACCTCCTACAGCTGTCTGACCACAACTGCATGAGAGATGCCAGGCCAGAACCACCCAGTGGTTCTTCCTGAATTTCTAACCCACAGAAACCAGAAAACAATATAATAATTGTTGTTTTTTCAAGCCAGTAAGCTTTGGGGTGGTTTGTTATGCAGCAGTAGATAACCAGAACAATAGATGAGGTTATTGAAATGGACGGCTCTTTTAATAAGTAAAGAACGAACCCATAGGCCCATTAGATGTCATTATAACTAATTACTATGACAAGGAAGGTGAAGTGGTGATTTCCAGTCAGAGGACCTGTTACAAATAATAAAAGCAAATAATTGCTGAGGCCAACTAAAGTTAAAAAAAAAAAATCTTGATTCTGAAAGAACACAATAGTTAGTATGAAATATTTGAATATTATGTCATATTTCTCAAGGGCAATTTGTATAAGTGATTTTCTTTTTATCACTTTTTTCCCCATTTTAGAGACTCATATTATCAACAAACTATAACAGATATTTGGGCTGTTTCTTGACATGTCATAACTCAGCAACTCAAAAAGCCACAAGCTGAGGATGAGGACCCCTGTGCACTGGGTACCAGTTTCTTGGCCTTAGGATACTCAATCATTAAGATTTCTGTAAGGGAAATGTAGCTGGTGGGGCCATATCTGTGGGCTAAATTTCAATATGGGAAAGATGGATGTCAGAGAAGTCAAAGGCTCCTAAGCTTTGCACTTCTGGTAGTAATTCTTGTTTTTGTTTTAAAGGATTGAAAGAGGCCGGTTACGGTGGCTCATCCCTGTAATCCTAGCACTCTGGGAGGCTGAGGTAGGAGGATCATTTGAGTCCAGGAGTTTGAGGTTGCTGTGAGCTAGACTGATGCCACGACACTCTAGCCCTGGCGACAGAGCGAGACTCTGTCTCAAAAATAAAATAAATAAATAAATAAATAAATAAATAAAGGATTGAAAGGACATAAATAAAACTTAAATTCAACTAAAGCAAATACAGGAAAATAACATGGAAAATGTATATGAGATGTCCAAAGTAAGCAAATCCATAAAGACAGAAAGCAGATTAGTAATTGTCTAGGGCTGAAGGGCCAAGGGGGAACCAACTACTGAGGAATACAGTGAGTTTAGGATTTCTTTATGGGGTGCTGAAAATGTTCTAAAATTGATTGTGATAATGGTTCCAAAACTGAATACACTAATAACCATTGAACACTTTAAGTGGGTCAATTGTATGGTGTGTGAATTATATCTCAATTAAGTTATTATGAAAGAAAGAACATGGGAAAAATTTTTGTAGGGAAAACAGATAAAAAATAAAGTGTCTTTATCATAATAAAACTGTTTTCACTGATGCTTAGAAACTCCCTGGCTAGATGAAAAGGTGATGCTGAGATTCCTCTAGAGCAGAGTTCAGTAAACTTTTTCTTTAACAGACCAGACAGAAAATTCTTTACGCTTTGTGGGCCAAGAGATTGTGGACATTATGTAGGTTCTCATATAATGAGAGAGAACAAACTTCTGCACTCTTTTCATTGATGAAATTAAAAACATAATAATAATTGAGTGCAATTTTTTATAATACAGGTCTACTAATGAGAAGAATGGAATTCTCTTTCAAGGGATAACATCTCGATTAATTGATGTTCAAAGTTAGTGTTCCCTATGATCACATGGATTGCAAATATTCTTCTGAAAAAAAATTCTTATTTCATGGGTCATACAAAACAGGCAGTGGGCCGGGCTTGGTGGCTCAGGCCTGCAACACTGGTACTCTGGGAGACTGAGGCAGGAGGATTGCTTGAGCTCAGGAGTTTAAGACCAGCCTGAGCAAGAGTGAGACCCCATCTCTACAAAAAAATAGAAAAATTAGCCGGGCAATGTGCTGTGTGCCTGTAGTTCCAGCTACTCAGGAGGCTGGGGCAGGAGGATCATTTGAGCCCAGGAGTTTGAGGTTGCAGTGTGCTATGATGATGCCACTGCACTCCACTTCCTTTTCTCTTTAAGCTTTTAGTAGCCTCAGGGTCTATGTCTGTGTTTCCTCTCCTCTTCTTATAAGGACATCAGTTATACTCTAATTCAGTATGATCTCATCTTGACTAATTACATCTGCAACGACCCTATTTCCAAATAAGGTCACATTCATAGGTATAGGTATTAGGGGTAAGAACTTGAATGTATCTTTTGTTTTTTTTGGAGACAGGGTCTTGCTCTGTTGCCCAGGACTAGAGTGTAGTGGTGTCATCATAACTCACTGCAGCCTCAAACTCCTGGGCTCAAGTGATCCTCCTGCCTCAGCATCCCAAATAGCTGGGACTATAGGCAAAAGCCACCATGCCTGGCTAATTTTTTCTATTTTTGGTAGAGATGAGGTCTTGCTCTTGCTCAGGCTGGTCTTAAACTCCTGAGCTCAAGCGATCCTCCCACCTCGGCCTCCCAAAGTGTTAGGATTATAGACGTGAGCCGCTGTGCCTGGCCTTGATCATATCTTTTTTGAGGGAACACAATTCAATCTGCAGCACCAATGGGCTTGAGCAGAGAGCTCTGGAGGACCTCGGACCAATGGTGTCCCCTTCATGATACACCTATGAGGACAGTGATGCTGTTATGCCCGCCAGCTTTAGCCTGGTTCTCATCCTAGCGAGTACCTGCAAACCTGGGGAAACGAAAGAGCATGCCACCCTTCATGGCTCCTGCAGTTAACAAACACTGGGACGCATTTTTGTTGTTGTTGTCTTAAGGCCCCCAGATATTAGGTATTTTCCTATAAAAATGTTACTTACTATTAAAACAGGGGGCTAGAATTTATTCTGTACTAGAATGAATGTTTTTTAGCTATTTTGAACTTCCTGGAAGCTTCATGATATCTCTGAGATTCTAGAAAATGGGTTAATTTTTGTTTCTTTAGTTTGTTTCCACTTTAAAACTTTTTATAATGATATAATGTATAATGATTCTACTAACACCCACCAGCACCAAAAGAAGAAAATGATAAAGTTCACGATTTAAAACCCTTCCCTGATTGTACCATCAGAGCCTGGGACATTTCACCAGGCTAAAGTTTGGTGATTTAATGGAGTGTGATGTGTACCAGAATCGCAGCTAGAAACAGACGGCCAAGTCTGTAGTTTAACTTTCTTGAGAGAGAGGGCAGACTCTCAGAAGTAGAGATTCTTTTTGACCTCTAAAGCTGTTGCATATGTGGTATTTCCCAGCAGACTGTGGATGGTGGGAGCAGCAGAGTTGTCTCAAGAATTTCCTTTTTAGGCTGGGCACGGGGGCTCACGCCTGTAATCCTAGCACTTTGGGAGGCCAAGGCGGGAGGATCGCTTGAGCTCAGGAGTTTGAGACCAGCCTGAGCAAGAGCCAGACCCTGTCTCTACCAAAAATAGAAAAATTAGCCAGGTGTTGTGGTTTGCGCCTGTTATCCCAGCTACTCAGGAGGCTGAGGCAGGAAAATTGCTTGAGCCCAGGAGTTTGAGGTTGCTGTGAGCTATGCTGATGCCACGGCAATCTAGCCCAGATGATAGAGTGATACTCCATCTCAAAAAAAAAAAAAAAATAGAAAAGAATTTCCTCTTTAATTGCTTTATCTTTAACTGAGCAATTTTAGTGTTCAAAGAAGTGCTTTGCATCATAAAAATCATGAAATGGTCACATTGGAAGAAGCCTCACTTCCTCTTGTTTAACAAGTAAACCAAGGTTCAAAGTGGGGAAACAACTGGTCCAAGATCATTCATTCATTCAACAGATGTGTATTGAACAACCCCCACATGCCAGGCTGTGTACTAGACCCTGAGACTGAGAAGTGAACAAGGTAGACACAGTCCCTATTCTGAAAGCGCTTCAGGTCTAGTGGAGGAGGCAGAAAATGAGCAACCACTTACACAGGTAATTGTGACGGTTATACAGGACAAGCACAGGGGCTGGGCCCAGGAAAGGAATGAAAAGGCTGGGCTGGGAATGTGGGAGCCAAAGGAGCTTTCTGGGCAGATGAAGCTGGAGTGGAATGTTTGATGGTCTGAGGTGAGCAGAAGCAAGGCGTTTTCAAGGAGCAGAGGTCAGTGTGTTTGGAGTGGCATGTGTGAAGACGAATAGTTCTTGACGAGGTAGGAACAGCAGGCAGGCACCAGATCTTGAAGAGCCTTTTAAGCCATGGTGAGCATTTGGACTTTATCCTAAGAACACTTGGGAACCCTAAAAGCTTCCAAGCAGGAGAGTATCATGATCAGATTTTATTTTAAAACATGTACAAGGCTTTGGACACCAATGACAAATGGGTAGAGAGCAGGGCAGAAGTGAGGTGAGATCATATGACTGGAAATTATTATTATGGTCTGGGCAAGAGCTAATGTGGCTTGTACCAAGGTGTACCTGGATAACAGAGAGACATGGATGGAGTGGATGAATGATCTGTTCGCAGACAAGATCCAGAGTATCTAAAAATTGATGTAGATAAGGGTAAAGAAGAAGGTGTCAAGAATGACTTTCAGGTTTCTGGCATGAGCACGAGTAGAGAGTAGTCCCATGGAATGAAATAAGAGCCCCAGGTTTCGGGGTAGAAAGAGAAAGATTATGAGTTTGGTGTGGGGATGTTCAATCTGAGCAGCTGTGAAACAAGACAGCTGTCTCTATGGGTCTGAAACTGGAGATGTAAATTTGAGAGTGGCTGTTGGATTTAAGGGGACCAATAAAACACGCCCCCTACCTTCTGAGTTCAGACCCAACTGAGAACTAAATCTGGATCTTGGAGATCAAAATCTCAACTTTTTTACTGGTTAAACTGGATTGTGGAATGCAGGTTTGATCTGTAGACACAATTGGGCTTTTTAATATCTTCCCCCTGAATTTCACCTATTGACCCTGGCTGCAGACCTCCCTATTGCAGAACAGAGCCTGGCCCAGTAAGATTGCCTCATGCAGGAGACAGGACTGGGTGCCTGCTGCAGGCGGCACCCATCCACAGAGGAAGGGAGAGGAGGAGAGAGAGGAGAGAGGAACCCAAACCATCTGTGAGTCACTCTCCTGTGGGAAGGACTGAGTGTTCCAACAGGAAACAGATGGTGTACTCAAAGTCGTAATTGAAGAGAGTTTAACAAAGGGACGATTTGCAAAGGTGTGGACAAGGCTTAAGGTATCAACAAGGGACGTAGATACATCCAGGAACTAGATGCTGGGAAGTTCTAGTAAGAACCAAGGAGAGGGAGCTGTTACGGAAACTCAGTGAGCTGTAGCCAAGAGGTGCTGCCCAACAGGAACATGGCAGAGGAAGGAAGCCAGTGCCAAGACTGTGGCCCTCCTGGCCTGGCCAGGTGTAAGAGTGGGCCATGGGGGGAGATAAATATCCTGTCTACTTGCTCTTGCCACCTTCTGGACTCCTTGCCATTGATGAAATTCCCTGAAGCCAGAGGACTGTAATGACCAGGGAACGTTGTTTGTGGCAGTCAGCCTGCCCAGGTGCAGAGCAGGGCAGAGAAGGGTGGAGAATGGGCCCCCAGAAAATGACCACCATGGTCAGTAAGGGGTGGAGAGAGGACAAGAGGGGTCACTCTGCTGTCCTGGCAGTGAATGTCCCTGCCCCGCTCCCACCTTTGTGAGGCTCACCTCTACCCCCCACACCATCCACTGCTCCTTTGAGTCCCTCTTCAACCATTGCTGGATAGTTCAGCCTTTGCTCCAAGAAGACTCTGAAATGGGAACAGAACTGTTCTTTAATTAAACTATCAATGACCATTGCACTCTCGGGTGAAAACTCATCACTATCCTATCTCCCAATCTTATATTTCCTCAGCTGTATTGTCCAATTGGCTCACCAGAAGATATGAAATGGGATCAAATGATAATGGAAACATATGACAATATGATGCTTGACTGTGATACAATGCCAGTAAAATTAAAATGTCCAAATAACCTTCCATTATAGTATGTCATTGATTGTGACATAAGATGTGCGTTTTTTTTCCTTCACATTCTACCCTCTCTGAAACCAGAATTCATATTAAAGCCTCGTCAGCCAGGCTGCAGTTATGATGTAGTTGTCACTGCTCATGTGTGTCAAAACTCACAGAACAGGTATCAGCAGCATGGAAGAAAACCCTGCAGCCAAACTCTCATCCTGTTCAGCCTCAGCCCAGGTTCCTACTCAGTGCTGCAGCCAGTGTCTTGTGTGTTCTACTTGTGGAGTCCAAAGGGTTAACAGGACATGGGAGATTATCCCAGCACCAGCCCCACACCCAAGAAACTTAGAAAACATGAGCAAATCTGCTGGTCCCTACAGCAGTTAGAACAGTCATATCAGACTGGATTCTAGGTGATGAACCACAGAAACCAACACTGCCTGATTTAAGCAGAGAAGGCATTTTATCCACAGCCCATTGGGTAGTTGAGGGAATTACAGGGAAGACTGGAAAACCTGGCTTTGAGCAGTGTGACCTACAAACTAGTCCAGTGAAGACATAGTTGTCAGCAGCTGAACTGAGCCCCACCTTCGTGGGGAATTCTCTGCTGGGCCGCATCTGCGCATCACCGACTCCTGATTCAAAGTCCAGAGTGGGCGCCTCTCACTGGCAGAGCCTTGGTCACACGGCTACCAAGGAAGCTGGGAAAGTAAGTGACATTTCATGCTTCTATAAAAGGAGATAGACTCTGCCTCCCACCAAGACTCTTGTGGGGAAAGAGGTTCATTGACAGAAAGCCAAAAATCATATGAATGTCTACTTCCTCACCCAAAATAAAGTCCTCAGAATCCCAGATTACATACCTAGTACTGGCACCAGCTAACAACCCAAGCAGGAGCCCAGCAGTATTGGAGGAAGTAGGGAAGACAGAAAAAAACAGAAAAGAGAAAATCCTCTAGATAACAGGCTTGTCTTAATGCTTCTCAGTCTATGTCAGTTTTCCATAGTTCTTGACCTGTGAACTTTACACTGTGTTGGGAGAAGTTTTCCACCAAATGGTTAATTATGTATTAGGTTTACCATATCATGTCTGGAAATTGAAACCTTCCTAGCCTCTTGCAAAATTTAGAAATTTTCAATGATGCTCCAGAAGTTACTGGAGAATCCTTTCTTCCCTATTCCGTATATTTAAAACCCCTTATTTCCATTTTCCCTGTGTCCCTGGTCAAGCCAAGGACACAGCCCCATTCTTGTGAGCCTTGTGAGCAATGGTGTGCTGATAAACTGGCTCTCTTGGGGCCGGAGGTGGGGGGAGAAAGCCCTGATTTGTAGCATTTGCCAATTTCTTCGGTGTAAATACTCCCACCATGGGAAATTTCAAGCTGTCAAAATTGTGGCTTGCAAAATCCCTAAATATTTATCACATCTTGTAAGCCCCTATTAGCCATTGCTTCTTGCCTGGATTTTCTTAGGCCCATGATACCTGCCTCTTAAAGCAGTTTTCTCACTTTAATCCAGAAAATCACTTGTAGTGGATTCCTCAGCTCAAGCTGCTATTGAATATATGTTGTGAGTGGGCAGAGGTCTTTGTTTTGTTCTCTGTTGTTCCCCCAGTGCCTAGAACAGTACCTGGCATAGAAATTTCTTAGTATTAATATACGTTTGTCCATGGTCTGTTTCTGAGGCTCTTCCCTGGGCCCAGGCAAGGACAAACGTCTCTGCTCTGTGTGGTCCATAGGGTGCTGCCTTTCTCTGCCTTGAGTATTCAATCTGTGTCAAAGGCGATTGAAACTTGCCTTATGTCCTGTATTTTCCTGGGAAGCAGAACATATCTCTGATTATCTATTTGCCTCTGTTATTCCACTTCTCTTTTCCAGAAGACCCAGCCAAGTTTTTAACATTTTATCTTGCTTCTTCAATTGATCATTTCCTTCTTATCACACGTCAGCTAGCACTGTCTGCTGTATTGATTAGTGTTTTCCTTTTTATTTTCCTTTGCTTTCGAGTCCAGACATTTATTTTTCTGATATACTCCTTAGATTCCATTTTGCGGGGTCTACCACAGTGAGCAATATGAAATTATGAAGTTTTCAGTCTGCCAAAAACATAACTGTTAAAACAAATCTTGTCCTTTATCCTTCCTGGATGGTGGTGTCCTGTTGGATCAATATCTAACCTGGGCCTGGACTCTGTCTACCACTGACCTGCCTGCTTCACCTGCAGCTCATTTCATCTTCCTGTGCCCTCCCTGAAAGTCCCCCTCCAAAAGTTTCCTGGGTATGTTCCCCTAAGTTACGTGCATGCCAGCATTCCCACTTGTAATGACTGAGCTGCCCCCAAACTCACTGGAAATGCTAGAAGCATTCTATGCTCATCTTCCCAGGCCTCCCTCCTCAAATCTGGCCACAGTTGCATGACAACCTGGTATAACTGTGGCAGTTTTTAAGGGGTGATTCCCCAATTAAACTTACTGTTGACTCTTTATCTGACCTTTGAAGAGGGCACTTCTCAAGAGTTTCCTGGAATTGCACTCCCTGGTTGAGGGTGGGGAGGGTATGTAGATTATTTCAGTCTGTTCTCTGAAATCTCTCCTCCCTTTATTAGAGTTCTTTGGACCCCAGTCATCCTTTCTGATCTAGTAATAACCAGAAGAAAAGGGTATCTAATACCTTCTAGCAGTAGCAAATAGGTCCAAGTGTATCTTCTTTGACCTTTCAGGTCGGGCTAGCCTGGTCTCCATGGTCAGAACTTTTCTCTTAAGGAAACCCTTCCCTCTACATGGCAATGGTGGCGCTAGCCATGCAGAATGGACACTGGCCACGGACAACCAGGCAGTGTCTGAGGCCAAGCCCCAGGCTTCCCCTGCTGCCCCCTCCCCAGTCATCAGCCTGGCTCCTTTATTTATCTTTCTCTCTCCAACTGCTTTCATTCTGACTTCAAGGTGGAAGTTTCTAAACTAATCCAGCTCCTTCTTGATTCCTAGACAGTATGTTCCTGGCACAGGCCTTTTACTATTCATTAATGCCCCAGAAGATGGCCTGTCACCTATAACATACAGGCCCCTATTCCTCTATCTGTTCATTGCTAAAAAGCCACCACCCTCTGCGGCTGAACCTCCAAATCTGAGTCTCTGATCAAAGCCATGGCCAGGCTCAAGTAACAAAGCTGGAAAGGACTTTGACCCATGTGGTGGGGTTTGTTGGTGATTCTAGGAGGCTGTAGGTAAGTCACACAGAATCGGGAGGTTAGTTCCATCACAGTTCTCTCCTTGGCCTTAAAACTAGATCCAGTTCAAAATAACATAAAGAGGAAGAGAATCTGAGGCAGTAGATTTGATGCACCTAAGGCTAGAACTGCACATGCTAAAAATACTCTAACCCAGTGGTTCTCAAGTGGTCCTCAGACTGGTAGCATCACCTGGGAACTTGTCAGAAATGCAAATTCATAAGCCTTACCCCAGACTTACTGAATCAGGGGACGGAAGCCCAGGAAATTGTACTTTAATAAGCTTACTAGGTGACTGTTATGCATGTTAGAGTGTGAGAACTGCAGCTCTAACCCACGTAGAGCTTAGCTTCTTTTGGATTGTTCCTGACTGAGAAACATGGTCGGAGCAGCAAAAAATTATCTCAACTACTGATACCTAAAGAATTTATTCACTGAAGCTCTGCATGTTTTAAGTGACTGAGTGACTCATCTAATCTCTATGTTGGGTGCACCTGCTTAGATCTGTTAGATACAAAAATCGGTGCAGCCTGTGTATACTGAGGTTGCAAAGGCCGGGGTTTGCTGAGGCCCTGTGACACCAGTCTCATTAAATTGCTGTGTCCTATAGAAGTCAAGGAACTAGAAGCCCTGTGCTTACTAAAGTACAGGCACCTCCTGTCCCAGCCCCTTCTGAAGCATTCTTCTCTCTGGGTATGTCTTTGTGCCTGTTCCTCAAGCTTTCCTGGTTTGCAGGCCATGTGTGGGGTTGGGGCTGGTGGTAGAGGTACACATTATCCACTCTCCTCTGAGTTAGAACTGAGAATTAGAAACAGGCTACCACTAGGAATCAATATGCCAACTTGGGGCCAGGCGCGGTGGCTCACGCCTATAATCCTAGCACTTTGGGAGGCCTAGGCGGGCGGATTGTTTGAGCTCAGGAGTTCGAAACCAGCCTGAGCAAGAGCGAGACCCTGTCTCTACTAAAAATAGAAAGAAATTAATTGGACAACTAAAAATATATAGAAAAAAAATTAGCCGGGCATG
>CAUYSK010055816.1:0-43691 GCA_963575035.1 Avahi laniger | reverse complement strand
GAACTCTCTGCTAGAAAAATTATTTGTATCCCGTGTGACTCCACTAGAAGAAGGCCTTTGAAATTTGTGCCTCATTTACTCTGGTCTTTGCCCCATGTGCCTCTACCTGTGTTGGTTTTGCTTTTAATCCTTACTGTAATAAATCATAGCCATGAGTATGACTACTGCTGACTGTGAGTCCTAGCAAATCACTGAAACTGTCTTGGAGATCAACATGGCGCACTCATCTTACACTTTATGGTCAATCATTCCAATTGTTCTCTTGAACTGTCTCTCACTTCCCTTTCTCCATTCTCTTTTCTTTTAACTTACTGGCAGCATCTATCTAACCCTTATTAATTTAAGGCTTCATTTACTCTATGGCAGCTCCCATGTGCGTGAATATTGCTGGGGGAAAGAACAAACAATAGCGAGTGATTTCACTTTTATTTCACTACCATACAACACAAAAGGCTGCTATTGATGTCTAGCAAAACCTAACTACGTTTCTCAAGCATGTGGCTTGCCTATGCCCATAGATAAATATTTCACAATTTGCACTCCCTCAATACTTCACTCACTCCTTCCTTATCCTTATTCTCAGCTTTTTAGCTTTATTTTTTGGAGAAATTAAAACACACAAAAGTGAATCACCTACCTTCTATATACCTTCCTAAAAGAATATGCCTTCCCTTCTTGTTACTATATATAAATTCCTATTCAAGGCATTCATGCCTAAACCCAGTGTTTTTACTTGTGAATTAGCTGCATTCTCTCTTGTTTTCAAATGCAGAGATCCCATAATTACATGGTTTCTGTCTGCATCATCAACATTTTTCCTCCCCACTGTATATACTCCCATCTGCATAAAAACATGCTCTTGTTTAATTGTTTTTTTTTTTAAAAAAAAAAACTTTCCTGACTGTACTTTCTAATTCCAAGAATCCTGCACAATCTTTCTGTTAATTTGATATCTCTATTATGTTTACTCAGTATGTTTGATGTTCTATTATTTTATTTCCAGGGGTTTTTTTTTTTCTAAATTTGCTCTAAGCAGGCATTTCTCCTCAAAATCCCAGTGAAACGCCTCTTGTCAAGGTCATGAATGACCACCATGTATCTCAATCCAATAGTTGATTCTCAATTCTCATCTTAAATGAGCTTCTAGCAGCTTTTAATCCCTCCTCGATCATTTCCTCTTCCTTGACACACTTTCTTTAGTTGGTTTCCACCTGTTTGTTTTTCAATTTCAGTAGCCACTTTTCAGTCCTGCTATTTAATTCTTGCTCTTTAGCTTGATCTCTTCATATTATAGTGATCCCCAGATAAATGTTGGGGCTTATATTTTTCTCTATTGAGCTAGATAGATATTTCCTATGTGCCCCTGCAGATCCAAAATTCATCCTCTAGCACCCTCATCCGTATCCCAGAAAGCCAGTATCTATGATGCTTTGGGCCCTTTTCCATTTAGGCTCTAGTTGAATTTGGCTAATGGAAAATACTAGCTAGAAGTCTTGAATATAATGAGGTTGGAGTATTTACTTCCCTAACATTCTCCTTTCAGGTCTTCTGGACTAGTTGCCTCCTCTTCTCAAAGACCAACACTCCTGTGGGGAAGCTGATATCATATACATACCTTCTTTGGACACTGATAATTTCTCTATTTCCTTGTTATTTTTAGTCTATATGCAGATAAAGCTTCCAAATCTTGCTGTCTCCACTGTACTGTGCCATCTACTGCTATTTCTTTATACTCTGCCCACACCTTTGGATCTATTATTTTTAATTTTTGTTTTCAGTGTTGTCTGTTGAGTGTGCCATATTTTTCCTGCTAAGACCCTAGCTGGCACATAGTAGCCACACATGCAGAAGAAATTACAGAATGAAAGGATTAACCAAGAATTGAATGAATAAACAGTACATCTCCGGTGCATAAGGACGAAAGTGGAGCATGGCCTTAAGATTAGCAGATCCAGAAACTGGAATGTTATTGGAATGTAACCAGAAGTTTCTGTGTCCTGGCATGTTTCAAGTTTCTCCATTGATTCACTCCAACGTCATGGCAGGTATATCTGCTGAAATACCTATATTTTGTGAACAGTTACAAGCAACTGGATCTGATATTTCCAGTCTGAAAATAAAATTTCTATAGTTCTTTTTATCCCTGGAAAATTAAGGGAGGTTAAAACCCTGTGCAGGTATTGAGTGTCTATACAGAATAGCTACAGTTGGAAAGTTAAAGTAGCACCTAAAATATTGAGATATTAAACTGCAGAATAGTAAAGGGCAAAAAATTAATTTGGAAATCAGAGATACAAATTTTTCCAACAATATAAGAAGGATTTTGCAAGTTATATTCAATGAAAATATGTGTGTTTTCTCAAATTTTTGATATTGATAAATTTATCAGAAGCAAAAGCTACTAAACTTACTTCAATGCCTATTAGCAGCTCAACAACTTCATTTTCTAAATAATTCCTTCCAGTTTTATTATTTCTGTCTGTCAAAATTAAGTTTAGAGATAAAATGAGAAACTCTGAGTACACAAAGTGTATTGAATAAATATTTATTTATGGAATATAAATATATCCATATGATTTTTCATAATTGAACATTATATTTGTAGAAACAGATATTCAAATTAGAAAATTTAGCCAAATGATTTATTATAGAATAAAATGAATTTTGAACATATTAAAAAAAGTGTCCCATATGCCTCATATATAGGCCCTTATCAAAAAAAAATTCAAATTTCTATATCTGGTAAACACAATTTACCACACAAACAACAAATAGAACAATCAGTTTTGAATTTAAATTATATGTGGATTGAGATAACTTGAGTGACTATTTTAAAAGAAGAAAATTAAATTTAAAAACTGTAATTAAATGTCTAAAATCATTCTGAATCCTCAAATGGTATATCTCTATTGTGTCTAACTATTTTTGAAAGTGATATATGAAAATTATTCATAAATAAATTAAGAAAAAGTTTTTTATGTAATAAAACTGTATTGAGAGTACATCTTCTTTTGTAGATGGGTGGGATAATAAATGTACAAAGACTCTGATGTCATAGTTGAATTATGGTGCATATTTTAAAATATCAGAGGAGATGAAATTTAGTAAAATAAATTCCAACCCATTGTATAATTATTGTACAATTACAGAAACACTGAGAACAAATATTATGGGTTTCCAGATTCTACAGTACAAATGTTTGCAGAGTCTTGCCAAAATGATACTGCATATTCAGGAGATTACTGAACAATAATCTAGTTAATAGAACAGATATCTAATGCACAAAATGTAGATCCTAAAGTAGAGAGCCGGTATTTATTAAGTCCTGACAGTGTTTCACTTTATTAACTATGTTTGAGGCTGGGAAGTGCAGGTGAGTCGGGAGTGAAAATGAGGTGGGGGAAACTCTGACTTCAGGAGTCTTGCAATTATTGTATATAGTCAAACTGTATTTTCTAAAAAATTTTCTATACATACATTACATATAGTTAATAAAAACCTAAATGTTGGAAAGGGAAATGTAAGTTAAATGATAATGAATTGCTGAAGAATTTTGAACTAAAATTTTATTCACAGTGTGTTCTGTATAAGATCTTTCACAGTCACTTATTTTAAATATTAATATAACTGTTTATTCTTCAGTAGCATAATGAAACTTTTCTTGAAATGTCAAATTAATGTTCCAATAGAATATAGTTTTAAGGCACATGAGGGAAAGGAATTTGATTTTTTTTGAATTTTTCTTCTCTTGAATCTAAGGATACAGAGGAGGAGATTTTCAGAAACTACTGGGAACATACTTTAAACTCTTTATACCATGTATTTCATCCTGCAGGATTCAACTGCATACTGGGCTGGCTTTATAGACATGTGACCTGTGCAATTATACAGAGCAAGATGCTAAGGGTTCCCTGTTTTGTTTAATTCTCTTTTGTCACCACCTTGAAATTATTAATACCTTTTTGACCCTATGTTTTCATTTTTCCTTGGCTCTAAAAATATAGCCTGTTTTGACTTCATCAGTTCAGAGATTTTTTTTCTTTATTCACTGATTTATCTTGGTCCCCATAACAGTTACTGGATTGTAGTAAGCACTCAGTAATATCTGTTAAATTGACTATTAATATGTGCCTCAGGCTTAGATAAAAGTTTCCAGCCATAAGATGATGTACTAACTGACATACCCTTCCCAATCTTAGGCCTATTTTAATGATAGACTTTCTCTTCATAAAAATAAAGTCATAGATGACTGTATTAATTTCACAACAATTCACCTTGCCTTTTAAATAAAAATCCAGAAATAAAAATACATTCTTTTGAGCTGCAATATAAAAATTTCAGGCTATTTTCTTATTTACAGAAGAGTACTATTTTATTTAATTCAGCAATGCAATAAGCTTTAGAAACATTCTCATTCTGTTTTCTTACATGATTCATTTTTTTATCCTGAAATTTTAGTAGGAAATGATTCATTTTTTAATCAGTACCTGTGTATGCTAGTTTTCAAAGATCACATCAGCAGATTTAATATTTATTCTTTTTTTTAATTCTTTTTGATGTTTTCACCATACCTGACAACTTAACTATTTGTTAGTACTATCACGAATTTGTGATCTCTCCCAATGAATTCCAGACAAATACACAGTCCTAGTTAATGCTTTACCTAGATAATCCACAGACACTCATAAATTAGAGAATCTAAGCTTTATTTATAATCTCATGTGTTATTTGGTTAGATACACACATACACACATAGAACTTTGTTTGCTGTATTATATAACCACCTATCAACTTGTAGCATTGACATTTACACATCTATTTAATGTAATATCATAGATACTTCATCTTAGATTACTTTTCCTTACCTAAGCAATTTCACCTTGCAAATATTTCAAATTTATAGTTATCCATAGAATTATTCCTAAGGTTAAATGTTTATTGTTACAGAATCTACAAATCCTATATTTGGATTGCAGCATCAAGAATTATTAACACTGGGCCGGGCACGGAGGCTCACTCCTGTAATCCCAGCACTCTGGGAGGCTGAGGCAGGAGGATCTCTCATGGTCAGGAGTTTGAGACCAACCTGAGCAAGAGCGAGACCCCTGTCTCTACTAAAAATAGAAAGAAATTAGCTGGACAACTAAAAATATATAGAAAAAATTAGCCCGGCATGGTGGCACATGCCTGTAGTCACAGCTACTCGGGAGGCTGAGGCAGGAGGATCGCTTGAGCCCAGGAGTTGAAGGTTGCTGTGAGCTAGGCTGATGCCACGGCACACATTCTAGCCCAGGCAACAGAGCAAGACTCTGCCTCAAAAAAAAAAAAAAAAAAAAGAATTATTAACACTGGTATCTTTTCAGCTTTACATTTGCATATTATTTGTCTGAATAATAAATAATATTTATTTTAGCCAAACTATATATAGCTGTAGAAGAAAACATAAAATCAAATGTAAAGAGTAAGATTCTTGGATGTATCTTTGAATGTTAATTAATAATTAATAATCAATTATTTATATGTGTGCATATGTGAAATATATATATTTCATATATAATTTCATAACATGCATAATTTCAAGTTTAAGCCATTCTCTTTCTCAGATACCAAATAGTGTGAGAAGAAATCAATCCCACCTGGATTCAGACCAGTTCATAAGACAATCACTAAATAAAAACTAGTAAAATTGATTTGAGAAATAGAATTGAAATAAATAGCCATCATGCAGCACGACCTCTGCCTTGCCCTTTCTCACTGGTCTATGATGGAAGAGGGGCAGCAATTTGTGTTGAGAAAACTGAGGAAATAATTTACATTCCTCTTAGCCCTATGTGGTTGAATGTCAGTCCTCACCATTCAAAGACCAGGCTTCAGACAATAACACAACCTTGCCAGATAAACATTAAGAAAGCTGAAAAGGCCAATGTCTGACACTTTTCTACGTAGTGACCGATTTAGTCTTTACTTTTATTAGAAGGTGTTGATACTATCATTTTTATTAAGCATTTGATGAAAATATAGTGGGTGTCCTTTCATACATACCAATGTGTAGCTTTTGCCAAGGCTTTTTCCTTTCTCCCAAGACAGGATTTGCAAAACTATAATATAACCTACTGCCCAATTTCAACTTTTTCTTTTATGGATCTGTCCCTGAGGCTGCATGACAGTTTTGCTGAAATTGAGCCAATGCATCTCAGATGATCACACGCAGGGTGGTCTGTCTGCAGCTTTCACTTTCCAAACATCCGTGACTATGTGAAATTGCTTTGTGTTGTGCTAGGAGCACCTTCTGCCCAAATGCCTGTGGCTTCCCTATTTCATCTCATCCTTCAACAGCTGTTTGGGATTCTCTCCTACAGTCATTGCCACCCTTATCTATGAGAAAAATCCCCACTGTTTGCAGATTCTTTCTTCTAATCCTACTTGCTAAGTGATTCAGCCAAAGAGCCTGGACCTTATCTTTTTCATCTTTGTATTCTGGGCATCTTGCAGAAGTGCAGCATTTTTTACAAAAAAGAAGCACACAATAATGCTTGGCGTGTTTAAATTAACTTTCCATTTTGAATATGAAGAAGAGAGAGAAAACACTTTTCTTCCAAATCTCTTTTCTATACCGAGAAATATCCTGGTGAGAAAAAAAAGTGATTCAGGATTCTTTGAGATTTAAGAGGCCGGGTTATACTATGTGCATGTCATGCCCACCTGGTTAATCTCTAAACAGTTAGTAGATTGTAAACACAAACTATAATATAGCAGAAAAGCACACACTAATTCTGTATGATCAACTTAACAAAGGTTTGAAAGTTAAAAAATCCATATATTAATATTAAACCAGACCCTGATCTCAAGTTGTGCAGGAGCTTGTTCCATAATCATAACATTGGCGTACGCTATAAAATAGAATCTTAACACATAAACTCCTCCTCAAATTTCCTGGGTCCACTGCTTCTTGAAGAATAACTTCCCTTACTGTATTTTTTTTTTTTCCATAAAGGCCACTTCCCTTAAACTTTACAGAATCATAACGCTTCCTGGCTTCAACTTCCTACCATCTACTTAGAGAGATTTGGATGTACTTACTCTCAATGTTCAGGCACACTCTGAAATTTTCTTGGCTTCTCCTCCTTTAGATTAGAAAAACAAAAATTTGTTCTTCATAAAAGTACTCTCACTTCTGTTTCCAGAGCTATCCCCCACTCTGTTCCAAAAAAAGAGAAAATCGTTTAGTGTGAGAACTGTTGATTGTATATGAGCAATAGGAAACTTAGTCATAATGTTGCTGCCACTAACAGATGAAACTTTGTCTCTCAATTTCCTGTTTTTTATAGGAGCAGGGCTCGAATAGACCACTCTTTACCATAGCTTACTCTGTTTGTTATATTGTACTATGTTGGAGAATTGGAAGAAAAGCTTCACAAAAGGTTTTTCTTCCAGATCTCAAATGATTCAAAATTCCCCCATGATTCTCCTTTCTCTAGACCTGAAGATCAAGTCATGTGTCCATGTAGGAGAAGGGGGGGAGTCTGCTTGGATAGCCTCCAATGAAGAAAGCTTTTAAAGTCAGATTTACTTTAGATTTACTTTTAAAGTCAGATTTACTTTAGAGTGCAGCTCCCAACCAGAGTAACTCTGTAATCCTCAGGAAGTTACTCAACTTCTCTCTAGTTTCCTCATAAAATAATAGTAATAACTTTATTATAAAAGTTAGATGAAATAATGCATAAATATATTTTGTAATTCCTGACATGTCATAAATGCTCAAAAATACCTCCCTGTGTTTCTAGTTCATGAAGTAAAACAGCTAATTCCTAAACTAAGGAACTCAGGTGTGTGACCTTTTAGATAATATTTGAGTAACTTTCTTTATGCAGAGCATCACATCTCTTGATAGGTCTGCATGATCTCACTCATTTTAAAATGTGCTCACATGTTAGTCATTGAGATCATTTACTTACTATCATTAGTAAATAAAGACAGTCCATACATCTAGGGCACATAAATAAGTATGTAGGAAAAAATTAAACGGAAATTTGCTCAATTTCTAGAGACATGTTTCTACAACTGCAGAATGAGGCAGGCACCAGAAAGAAAAATAAAATTAAGAATAGATATTTTCTTTACATCCAGAAATAGTCTAATATACATATAAACATGCATCAAATTATTGGAATGAATTAAGATAATGTTATGATGTAGGGAAGAATATCAAACGTGCTTCAAACAGAGAGGTCATGGAAGTTTCCTTTGAGAAAGGGAAGTTAGTGCTGGATCCTAAAAATGAATTAGAATTAGAATTAGAATTAGAATTAGAATTAGAATTAGAATTGGCTAGGAAGGGTTGGCATGCTAGAGAAATAAACCAGAATTTACAAAGATCTGTGTCTAGATGGAGCAAGTCATAGTTTAAAAATTCAAAGATAGTCTGTACCTCTGGAGCAAAGAAAAAGAAAACTATTAAGGGTGATGAGGTTGAAAACATAAGTGGAAGCCAAGGCCTTGCAAAATTTAGGCCTTCTCACAAGCATACAGATATTTAAAGGATCTTATCAAGAAAATAGCATGGTTAGGTTAAAAGGGGAAAATAAATTGGAAAATGTCAAGAGAAAAATGCAAGTAGGTTACATGGGGAGCTGTATAAGTAAAAAACATGAAAAGCAATGATAGCATACAAGACAATTGTGGCAGACAGCTAGATTAGATTTTCTGACTCTTTAAGTGTGACTTACTGAATGGGTCCTAACTAAGGGCATGTAAGCAGAAGTGATGTGAACCACTTCCAAGAGTAGTTCATAAAAAAATTCAACATGTACAACTCCATTTTCTCCCCCATTATCAGCTTAATGCAGATGCAATAAAGTTACAGGGAAAGGGAGAGCTACATGATAGAACTAGACTGCATCCCAGATCCACCGTATTAGAGGGAGCATCTGTCAACCAGCTATCCCAACCTTGGAATATTTTATGAACTAAATATTATTTTAGTTGTCTTGATCTAATATACATTAGGGAACTATTTGTTACAGCAATCTAAATGTTCTCAGTAATACAATATCTAGTAAATAGAATAGATAGGACTAGGTAATTGTTTGGTTATGTGTGCTGAAGGATACATAACTGAATAGATTATGGTGAGGGCTTTGGAGTCAGACTACTTGGTTCATAGCTCATCTCAACAACTTCCTAATTATTTGAGCATTAGCAAGTTATAAAAAACCCTTTGAATCACTTTCACTAGTCTATAAATTGAGACTACAATTAATACCCAGATTATAGAGTAGCTAAAAAGAATATGTAAGAGTATATACATAAATTATGAGGAACATTCTCAAGTATAGAGAAGGTATACTTTATAAAATCCTATTATCATTTATATCAATATATTAAGGTTTAGGTAATATATTAATGTATTAGATATTATTATCAGCATCACACCAGAGGAAAATCTTATTATGGAATAAAAGTCATCAGGATATTCTTCAGAGTCTTCATTATAATCTGCTTTTAGATAACCAAACAGAGACGTCAAATAGGTCATTGGATACAGGGGTGCGATGCTCAAGAGAGGTGTGGGATAAAGGTATAAACTTGAAAATATTTTGCAAACATCTGATCATTAAAGTCAGGTGTATCAATGAGTGTGTCTAAGTATATAGAAGAAGATAAGTAGAGAATAGAGTGTGGGGCTGATCTTGAGGACTTAAAACAATTATTGGGAGGACTGAGGAGGACTAGCTTGCAAGGAGACTGAGGAAATAGTCCAGAAAGACAGGCAAAGTTATTGTCACAGGAGCCAAGGGAAGAGCTATGTTTCAAGAAAAAGGAAATGTTCATGACATTAAATTCTGCTCAGAGGTTAAATAAGGTGAATTTCTTGATATCAGATCACTGTCTTGATTTGAACCTTGGTTGTTAGGGCTAAATATTTCCTTTCTGGATTTTCTCTTTAAACCAAGATTTATTCAATTGTATTCTATTTTATTTTTGCTATATATATACTGTTGTGATTATTAGTTTTTAATATTTTTTCCTTGCTGGCATTTAATATTCTTATATTTTGTCATAAAACATAATGCGATGTTGTTTTTTTATGATTTTATTTAAAGTTCCTTTGGTGTATCATCGTAACCTAATAGTTGCTTAATGCTGCCAAGTTATAAACATGCTGAATAAGAATAAGTATACTCTGTCGTTGGTGTAAATACGTACCTATTAATTCTAGGTAATTATTAAATTATTAAAATCTTCAATAAATTCATTAATATTTTTGTCTCCCAAGCCTATCATTATTTGAGAAGCATGTGTCAAAACCTCCAACTGCATTTGATGATGTATATTGCTCTTCTCTGTATAGGTTCATAGTCATATTTTATGGAGCAGATCTCTCCTTTACCATATATTCATAAAAGTTCTCTTTTTCTCTGATGATGTTCTTTCCTTTTTGAATTAAGGAAATTTGTTACCCAGGTAACATCCATGGGGGTAGGAAGGTGAGGCTGGGATATAGCTCAGTTCTTGGAGCTTCTCTCACGCCGTCCCATTTGGAAATGCTCCATACTCATTTACCCTTAGTGAGGAATTATGCCTACCTGGCAGCTCCCTGTTCTTTCAGCTCAGCTGTTTCCTTTAGCTGCATCACCCTGCGTTAATGGGCTCAGGAAGGGTGGTCAAGGGCAGGCGCAGTGCTGTCCTTTTTATTACAGGATCTGCAGGAAAGTTCAGTGTTAGCATTTCCCACTGAATCCAGCTGTCAAAAGGCTGGATATCCTATTGTTCTGCCTTTCAGTGAGGGCAGAGTGGGAAATGAGGGACTTGATACAATGTCAAGGTCAAAAGCTTGTGTTAACGAAAAGGTTCTTCTTCACCCATTACCCCACTGGTCCCTCTGCCGCTCTGGGTTGCCAATTTCCACCTTTTTGAGCCCGAACAATTTCTTTACTCTGAGGATTTTTTTAAAAATTTCATATGAGTATCTCAACTGTGTCAGCCTCCCTCCTACGGCATCTCTAGGGTTACAACTGAGAGACGAATTCAGCAGCCCACATTAGTTTGTCATCTTATTAGGAACCAGAAGTCAATTTTGATATACTGTGGAAATCTAATTCTTCAAACTGACAAAATTGATATTTAAATCAGGCTATTGTAATAATCCTCAAGCAGATTGCATTGCAGGTGTCTAAAAATCTTATAAATAACCTTTTCTAACAAGCAGTCTGCTGTATATCATCCAAAATGAGAAAGTAAGGGTATGTGCTTTAAAAAGTGCACATTTTAAACTTTTGCTCTCGTGAAATATGCACAAATACCAGGCTTAGATTCAGACGTTAGTGGGGCTTGAATTACTGTAAGGCCTCAGGAAACAGGATCTTAACCGATACTGTTTCTGATTAATTGTCATATAATCAAAACAAATAATCAAGCAAACAAAAAAACCCCAAAGAACAAAAGACAGCACAGCACCAAAAGTAACAAATGTGACTGCAAAGATTATTCTCTGAACCCAGTTTTTAAAGAGATGTACATAAGATAGCAGTTGTCACGTATAACCAAGGGCAAATTAAACAACAGCGTGGACTTTAAGAACAGGTTCAGGAAAATCTGAACATAGAATGACAGAATAGTGTAGTAAATGCTGAAATACCTTAAAAGCCACTTTTATAAAGCATATTTATGAAAATAAGAAAAACAATAATTAGAAAATCTAGGACCATTGCTGAGGCAGATAGTATCTCATGTAAAATGATATAGATAGAGCAAGAGTAGCCATTTTCAAATTTGGTTTTATATTTTCTATTAAAGTCACTGTTTTCAAACTGAAAAGACTAAAATAAATATGGACAAAGGACTTGAGTGTGTGTGGAGATGGCTATATTAAGTGAAGTCATTTCTCTGGACCTAGATGAATCTCAATTCAAAGCCATGAAAAAGCAACACCAACAAAAAACAACTACACCCCTGCTCTTTCGATTGAATGAACTTTATCTATAGCCCTTGCAAATTAGAAAGAGCTTTCATGATAGGGAGTACTGATCAAATGGAGAAACCATGATTGTTTATAACTGGAGAGACCAGGAACATAAGCATCGAGGCGTGGTGGGGAAATAGTCCTGCCAAACACAGTAACAGGAAAGCGTTTCACATTTAAGTCAATTGCTAACTCAGTAAACATACGTTGAAAATGTCAATCACAATTTCACTTTATTTTGAGGGCTACAAATAAATGGATCACTATAAATAAAGTCAATGAAGTTGCTCTTGTGGGGCAGACTGAGGAATAAAACTACGTCCCTGCAGTAAAATATTTCACAATTAGAGGAGGCAGATAAAAAATTAGTATTTATAATACAGAGAGATAAAAAATATATGAGTGCCATCTATATAGGATATGTTGAACACATGGTTTAAACATTGTGTGCATAGTGAGGAGATATAAAATTATTTTCAGTTAAAAGGTGTTTATAAAGATAACTATCTTGGAAAGTTTGCCTTAAGATCACTTTCAGATCATCGTATAAGAGAATTTTTTATTTGAGCTAATTTCCACAGAGGGTTTACAGGAATTTAACAGACCTTTGAGTTCAATTGTTCTTTTCAAATATATAGTCAATTCTTAATTACTCTTGGATCAATTTACTAGATTGAAGATTAACTGTGATTAAGGAGTAGGTTCACTCTGTACACAGCTGGATTCTCTATTCTTTTCATTCTATAGATTTTGCCTTGTATGCTGATAACTCCCAAATAAATATCTCTAAGCCTAGACTCTCCTAAATTCTGGATTCATAGATGCAACTTTAGTCCACCATTTCTACTTTGATGACACATAGTTTCCCAAAACTTAATATTTTTCAAATTAAAGTTATCCTCCCTGAAATCTAGTGCTTTCTTTTAAGTGTTTTTTAATCAGAAAATGAATTATACTGCTATCCACCCTGACTGAAAACAAAAATTTGTTTGAGATCTCTCTTTTGTTAACTATACATGATCAACCATAAACTCTCTGTAAATTTTATAAACTACTTATATCGTATTGTTGTAGGTACAGGAGATATTTATTAATTTATTTATTTGTAAATATTACAATACATCCTTACCAGGCATTATTGTTGCATAATGTAAACATTTTCTGTAAATATTTCAGCTCAAAAGGAGGAAATTATTTTACTGTTTTCCATATAAGTAAATACATTATTATAACATATACGACCTGCACTCAAGTAAAAGTTTAAAAGCATCTAATACCTCTGTGCACAAAACAGGAGCTAATACTCATATGAAAAATAAATTGATAGCATGTTGTGTCATGATACCATTAAAATAATTTTAATGACTCATTGTATTCAATTGTTTAAAAACCTTGTAAAATAAAAAAAATATGATAAAGTTATACTTAAATGATCATTACTTTTAGATTCATATAATGGGGGACTCTTTATAAATATCTTTTACAAAGAACTTTCTTTGCTTTAAAATTAAAAAAAATATTCTGAATTACTTAAATAACTTTTTAACAAACACATCAATATAATTATGGCATTTTAAATTCTATTGAGGAAATACTATCTTATGCTATAATATGAATCTTGAGTACCTAACATAGAATGAATTAAGTCAGTCACAAAAAGACAAATACTGCATGAGTCTACTTATATGAGATATTTAAAGTAGTCAAAGTCTTAGAAATAAAAGATAAAATAGTAGATGTTATAGGCTGGGGAGAGGAGAAAAAGAAAATTATTCAATGAATACGAAGTTTCGGTTTTACAAGATGAAAAGTTCTATAGACTTGTTGCACAACAATGTTCGTGTAGTTAACACTACTGTACACTTAAAAATGCTTACGATGCTAAATTTTATGTGACATATTTTTTATCACAACAAAAAAGAAACAGGAAAATATAAACAGTTTCTGAAGCAATTTTGATATACCATTTATGTGCTCATTAGAGTTATTGAAGGCAAACAGCAAAGTTAGGAAATACATGCATACTGTTTGTATTTAAATGTGTTCAAGGACTCTGAATGGTACAAAAACCATTTTTGCCATCAGAAGACAGAGGTTAGTTTAGAATCCATAGTTATATTTATTATTTATTTTGCCACACATCCAGAGAAACTAGGAAGCCTTCTGTTTGCTGTTTTTTGTTTCCTCAACCTGTTGAATCTAAAAACTGCTTTAGATGCAGTGTTAAGAATTTTTTTTTGCTTAACAAATTCAAAAGTTTTATTACATATTTTTAACTATAGGTTTTAAAACCTGAATTTATTTAGCTATTATATGGTTACCCCATGGTTTAATATCTTATAACCATCTCCTTTGTTTGTAATATGTAATCAACCCTTAATGTGTTTTTTCCCCATGTTTTAATTTTCTTTGTGCAAATTTTGGAGAAAAGTATTATTCATTTTTAAAATAAGCAGAACATTGCCAAAATAATGGGCTTTCTTTCAGTTTATGGAAAACCACTTAGTTGCTTTGAAATCATGTTTTTACTATAAAGTTATGTTTAGTACCAGTATTGATTTTAGAATATTACCTTAGTTTATCATGTCAAATAGTATTACATAGCTTTTTTTGTTCTTCGGTTGTATGTTATATACATAGAAATTTATTTCAGAGGATAACCTAATCAGTAGCTTCTCAAGTGTAAAAACTCTTTTATAAGATTACCATCTCATATTATTTAATAACATATGTATGAGTGCCGAGGTAATATCATTCATAATGTAATCATGCCTAAAATTAGGTTTTCCATAATATGTACCAAATTTCTTAATTTTTCTGCACTCTTAACATGATTGTTCTAGTGTTTCAAATTATTTTCAAGTGATATACATTCTGTATCAAAAGTGACATCTGTACAATCAAAATGCCCAAGTTCAGTCTTCCTCTACCTGTAAAGACTTCTTCCCTTACCTGGGACTCAGATTGAAAGATTCAGGCAATGTACTAATTGTTTAATTGGTAAAGGGAAATATAAAGAGAACTGCCAACATGCAGTGGTTCATATTATCCACTATTTTCTAAAAAAGAACACATTTTCTAGTTTTATTAAAACTACTTTACAAACATTATGTAATGATGATGAAGTGACAATTTTATTCCAGTAAGAAATACAGATTAGGATCTAACTGAGATGACCAAAAATGAGAGACAGACAGACAGAGACAGAGAGAAAGAGAGAGAAAGAGATCCAGCGTTATATTGAAAAACACACGTAAAAAGAAATAGAATAGTTTTGAAGGTAAATGTGTGAAAATATTTGGTTGTTGGTAAATTTGTGGTGAACACACTAGTCTTCTATTTGAGGTAACTTTAAAGAAATTTAATGTGCCATTTTTTATGCATTAATTTATTCATAAGAAATAATATTGCCTTGAATCTATGATTTCTTTTAATATAACCGCTGAATGAAAACCATAAAGAACTATGTATATTAATGGAAATTGAAAAACATATTGTATGACCAGGAATGCAGGACTTGATCAGAGATATTCCAGAAAATTGAACTTCTAAATGAAGTTGTTAACTTGATGCTTTTCTTCCTGTAACTTTCCTAATAGTTCTATGGAAATTTACCTACTCCCTTCCCGCTGAGGTTGATCTCACTATACCAGTAATTATGCAGAGAAAACAAAACAAAACAAAACTGTTACCCACAAAGCAAGAGTTCTGTATCTCATTAAATCAGAAAAGAAAAGAAAAAAAAGAATCTTTTAACCCTTTCCTCAAGACAGAAGGTGCCTATTCACCTTACATCTATGCCATTAAGCGCCCCCTCATAATTCTTCCCAGAGCAAAGACGGTCTACTCTAAGACACTTAGTATTGATATCTCTACCAATAAGCATATAAATGACCATGGCCAGCAATTTATACATAACTATGTGATTTATGGGGAAAAAAGAAGTACTTAAACTGATCGAAAATGGTAATTTTCTAGTATTTCTGGTTTACTAGTATGTCATTTCTACATAGATTGAAACAATGAGGTATGCGGTAAATGCCAGGCTCAAAACGACATGTAGCACTGCTTAACTACAACTCAGTATCTTTTATACCTGATACTCTACAAGAATGTATATAGGTAAAATGATTAATATAACAAATGTGTTTTCTTGACCAATATTTTTGAATAAATCTTGTATACAAGATGCTGTGCCAGGCACTGGGAATATGAGAGTTACAAAAAGGTCAGTGTCACTGTTCTTATGGATGCTAGTAAGGCAACGTCAAAGAACAAATTATACATTAAGTAACAACTGGGATAAATATCTGCTATAAATAAGCAATGCAATAAGATCCCATGACAAGATTTGTTCTGATATACATTAGGGCAGGGGTGGGAAATATTTTCATATTGGAAGGCCACATTAATTTAGCTGTAATCAAATAAAAGACATACTCAAGAAACTTCATTTTGATATACTTAAAAATGTACATTATTTTTTAAAAATCTAACTACATTGTACCTAAAAATTTCAAAAAATTAAAACTATTTGTTAATTTTAAATTTAACTAACCTTTTAATGACTTCATTGTGTCTACTTTTTGTTGAAAAGCATTTGAATATTTGGTCACAGCATGGAGGCCCACAGTTTCAGTTGGTCCTCTAGATGGGTATCAGTCATTTGTGACCTTATGGGAGTCTTCACTTGAGTAAGGAAGGAGAATGTAGGTTTGCAGCAATAAGTTGTTGAAAAACAAGAAAGCATTTTTTGGGCATGCTGCCCAAGGCATGGGAATTCTACTGCATTTTTCTATGTTTCAATCGGATCTTTCTTAGCATTAAACAATGACTTTAAAATGTCATTTACTGAGAGCTCCATCAATTCCATCTGCAGTTCTTTAGGTGCCTAGGTGATATCAACTAGATGAGGCTGATATGGTAATTTGAGTGTGATGTCATGATTCTGGAAGTCAGTGAACCTTTCATTGTATTCTCCAATTAATAGGTCTATAACGGCTGCAAATTCTTCAAATGATTCGCATATTTCATTCTGCTCACCAATAACCTTTTCTAATTGGGGAAAATGTTCATCTGAAATTTTCTTTTGAAGAAGAGTTTTTTCAAAATGTTTGGATTTTTTGCCATATATAGACTTAGGTTTACCTTGCAAAGAAATATTCAAGCAGTTTTTACTTGACATGCTATCACACAGAAATGTTGCATTCCTCTAGAAATCTTCTTTCAATAATTTACATTACTGATTCTGTTCTTCATAAAATTTAACTATCTGTTCTTGCAGAGATAAAATTTTGGCTAACATCTGTCCCTGCTCTAGCCAGTGCACTTTAGAATGATATGACAAATCCACACTGAATACCTCATCATTCAACATTAGTATATAATTAAACTGATGGTACCGTGTTGCATTTGCACAAATAGAGTTAACAATACTTATAACCTGTTGCAAAGTGCCACTTAAAAGAGTAAATTTAGCACAGAGATTTTGCTGATGCAAGATAAAATGAAAAGAAACGAGAGCATCTGGATCTGTTAATACATTTTTTTGCCTGTACAATAAACCCTTTGTGTTTTCCTGTCATGGAAGGTGCACCATCTGTACATACACTCACCAAATTTACCAAATTCAGTCCAACTTCATGACTTTTATCTTGAAAGTTGTTGAAGATATCTATTCCCCATGGTCTGTTCATAAGAATGCCCAAAGTAACTCCTTGTAGCAAAGAATATCTCCTGCTATGACTGGAAAGTATAAAACCTGTGCTGAGTCAGTAGTATCAGTTTATTCATCCAAAGTGATGGAATAATATATATTTCCTTTTGAAAGTATTGCGTGAAGTTGAGTGGAAGGTTGAAAGTATTGCAAGAAGTTCTATTCATGCTACTGATCAGTTATGGTTCTTGAAAGAAGCAGTTGTTTGTACTTTGAAATGTTACTGGGGTCTAAGCATCCTGCAACTTCAAAAATGCATTTTTTCATAATATCCACATCATTGAATGGCTTCCCTTTTTTCCCAAATATATAAGCGATTAATACTTCATAAGTTACTTCAGTGGCATTATTTCCAGGTCTTATTGCTGCTTGAAAGAATTGTGTTTGCTTTTGCTTTTCATCTTTTAATTTCTACAGTAAAACCTTTCATGCCTCTCCCTCTAATTTAAAATATTTGTGTTCCTTATGAGTGTTATAATGCTGATGAGCATGAAATTTCTTTAATGTTGATATTGCAGTATCACAAAGCAAGCGAATCACATTATCTTTAGCAGAAACAAGATAATATTACAATTCTCACTCCTCATTAAAAAAAATCTCTTTTCTTCCTTCAGTGTTCTCTTGGTCTTCTTTGACATGATGGGCTTTTAAGCAAAAAGAATTAAAAAATCTTGTTGAGCTGTGCAACTTTTCACAAATTTCACTTGAAACAGAAACACAGTGCACCATTGTCAAAGGCTTCTAACAGACTGGCGTACTCGACTGCCATGAACTCACGCCAAGCAGCATCATGCAGGTCATGGCTCCAGTTGGGCGGGGGAAGTTAGAACTAACTCATGAGCATAGTAGCCGTCAATTTAGCTATTATGGCTTATTAATATTCTAATTGTGCCGGTCAATCTAGGAGAATTACTTCTTTGAAACTTATTTTATTCTTTGGTATTTTAAATATATTCATTTTAAAAATAAAATAAAAATATAAAAGATAAACCAAAACATATTAATAAAAATAAAAGGATTTGTTCTGTAAAATTTGTATTCAGAAAGCCACACTTAAGGACCTAGAGGGCCACGGATTCCCCACCCCTGTGTTAGGGCTTAGATAAAGTTATTTTGAGAAATTTATTTTGCATCTAAAATCTGAAGGATCAGGATCAATAAATATTTAATGAATTGATAGATTAGTGAAATTCACTCAAGTAAGATGGAGGCATCTAATCCTTGTTCTAATGATATTTTTCTGGTTAAGAATAGCACTGTCCAATTGACTTCCTAATTCTTTGTTTATCATCTGTGAAAAAATAAATAATACCTATGACTTTTTATTGCCCAGCAATCCTATAAGCATTTTTCAGTAAAGATATGACAAAGGATCTTGAAAATCCTAGAGTTGTACAAATTTAACGTGGTGGTATTTTACGTGTCACTACTAAATGCCAAATTATAAACATATATGACCTCTACATATAATTAGTATAGATGGCATAAAGAAGAATTTAGCAGGCTGCATGACCTTAATATAGCTTTCTAGTCCTATGAGTCTGAATATATTATCTTATTTAATCATTTTTTAACCAAACTGCAATGGAATGAGTCAGATTTGTTCAACCATCCTGACAATCAATAATGTCGAAACTCAAAACTATGGCTTACTCATTATCAACTGAAGCAAGACATACCTTCGAATTAAATATGATGGGATTTGCTGAGATATATAAAAATAAAAGATTATGATTATCCATTCCCTTATTCTTTAATTCAGCTTCTAGATGTGAAGATTTACAAAATGCTTCTTTCTTTCTTTTAACCAGTGATTTTACTTATTTTATTTTGTGTAAAATACATGAAAAATTGCATGGAGTGAGAAAACAGTATGGAAATTAAAGCTCTAAATGACATTTCTTCCCTATGATGTCGAGGAAACTAACTCTATGGCTATATCAAAAAGATAGCAGGTGTTTCTTTTTATAACAACTTATATTCAAAATGTAAATTTTATATTTTTTGAAAGTAGTTATTTTTTTGCCCAGTGTTAATATGGAGTTCCTGTAGTTTTGCTGGAAGACAATTAGCTTGTTCAGCTTGACTGAACTACAAATAAGGGGTAGCATGATTATCTGTCCACAGGTATTTGAAAAGAGTAAACAAAAAGAAATGAGGAAATACAAGAAGGATAAAAAATATTACACGGATATTAGGGATAAAACTGATAATAAAGTTTCAGATAAAAAAGAATATTAAGAATTTCATTTTGCACTAAATAATATATATTTTGTTTTTTGATTTATAATGGTATTAATTTAAATCATTCATAAATATGTTTTAAGGTCATTTCTCCTAGTCTCTACAAATATACACCATGACAAGTTAAATTATGTTTTTAAAATAATATTAAAGAGGAATGCTCTTATATTGTAATATTCTGAAATACTTGTGTGGCCTATTATTTAATTACGCAAAGTAAGACAAAAATACAATTTTAAATCACAGAGAAATTAATTGCACAGTGTTACAGACAGTTAACTTGGTGTATGTTCTCAAAATTTTATATTCATTGAAAATATGATTTTTCACCTCACTTCTCTTTCCACAATTCATCCTTAACCTTTAAGCAGGGTTTTCTCATTCTTTGGAGGAATAGAGAGAGATGGATTTATCTTGTGATTTGCTGCATATCAAATCCCAGTCTGGCCATAAAGCCAGGGATACATAATATACTTTATCTTTTTCTTCTTTCCAAGGAGTATAAAACCGAGCACAAATTGGACAAATAGAGGTTAACTAAATGGTAATGGCCAAAAAAGAGTGTGCTTGAGACCAGTATTTCTCCCCTGAAATTCCTGGATCCCTCTTGTTTATGTAAGACTGGATAAAGACTGTTCCAAAAGAAGTGTTGTAGCTACTAGCCAATTATCTATTAGCTTGTTGCTGTTGACTGATGGTGTTTCTATATGAACAGATTGAGACTACCTGTTCTATATCTTCTCATTCTGTTTTTACAAATCTAATTGTAACTTCCCCAACTCAGAGCATCTCCCATACTTGGTTCGGAAGTGTATTTTCTGAGTTGCGATCCTCAGATTTGGCCCAAAGAAATTCTGTAGTTAAATTAACTTTGCCTCCCTTTAAATAGACAAAACTATACCCTAGTCTTTATACATTTTTTCTATCATAAACAGTAAGTTTTATATTTGGAGGTGATGTAAATAACTCACAACTCAAACAATTTAATGAGATAAAGATTTAGTAATGAAACACAAGAAAATCTTAAAGGAAATAATCTGAAATCTTTTAATAAAAGATGGAAGCGAATCAAGAGTTATAGAGGGAAACTTCTACCAGAAGTTGGAAAGGAAAATCTGAGAATAACCAGAGTAATTTCCTAATAATCTAATGTGTTAATGGCAGGACTCAGGCAGGGAGTCTAGAAAAGAAATAAATTCGAAACTTTCTACACATACACACCGTCTTGTTTATCATAAAATAAACAACTATACAAAAATTAACAGTTTAGGGATTCTTTTTCCCTAGGCAAAAACTTTGCTATGACAACATAATGTACACATAACTAGCTAGCAAATCAGGGGTGGACAAGACAACAGAAAACCAAAACTTCCAATTTAAGCTCTTCTAACTACAATTTCTAGGACAGCTTTGAATCCTTAACAGTACTGTGAATATCAGATGATAGAAAGAGTGAGTTAGAAACACCTTTTAAGTGTACCTTTCCACACAGATTGAAATTAGTGGAAGAAATTGTATCTGCAGCTAGGATTAAAAGATGAAAACCAATATGTTTTCATAAACTTTTGACCATAAGTTTCTGTTTTGTGCTCCAATTACTTAGTGTTTTATTTATTCTAATATACTGACACTTTTTTGTTATTGTTTTTGTGTAGACATGTCTATATTTTTACCTACTTAAGAACCTTAAAGTTAAACACAGGTATTTTTGTAGATAATTCAGGAGATTTAGCTATTATCACTAGATCAACAATATTAAATTTACCATACTTATCAAAAACCATACAAACACAAATCATTTTGTCTTTGCCTGAGTTTATAGTTTTATAAACTCTGTGTCAAAACGTGACACTTTAAAAACATAAAAGTGTCCAGGAAACCCAGGCAAAAAAATGTATGCTGACAATTTAAAAACATTTTTTAATTTTTTTTTATTTCAGCATATTACAGGGGTACAAATGTTTAGGTTACATATATTGTCTTGCCCCACTCAAGTCAGAGCTTCAAGTGTGTCCGTCCCACAGACGGTGCACACTGCACCCATTAGGTGTGAATATACCCATCCCCTCCTCTCTGCTCTCATCTGCCCAACACCCGACGAACATTATTACTATATGTGCACTTAAGTGTTGGTCAGTTAATACTAATTTGATGGTGAGTATATGTGGTGCTTGTTTTTCCATTCTTATGATGCTTCACTTAGTAGAATGGGTTCCAGCTCTATCCAGGATAATTCAAGAAATGCTTTTCACCATTGTTTTTGTGGCTGAGTAGAACTCCATGGCATACATATATGACATTTTATTAATCCACTCATGTATTTATGGCACTTGTGCTGTTTCCACGTCTTTGCAATTGTGAATTATGCTGCTATAAACATTCTAGTGCAGATATCTTTTTTATAGAATGTCTTTTGTTCTTTTGGTTAGATGCCCAGTAATGGAATTACTGGATCAAATGGTAGTTTTTCTTGTAGCTCTTTGAGGTATCTCCATATTACTTTCCACAAAGGTTGTACTAGTTTGCAGTCACACCAACAGCGTATTAGTGTTTTTGTCTCTCCACATCCACATCAACATTTGTTGTTTCAGGACTTTTTCATAAAGGCCATTCTCACTGGAGATAAATGAGACCTCCTTGTGGTTTTGATTTGCATTTCCCTGATGATTAGAGATGTTGAGCATTTTTTTCATATGTTTGTTGGCCATTAGTCTGAAAACATTTTTATTCTTACTTTATCAATAGTATTTTTTTAGTAACCCAGCTTTTTAACCAAAGATTACTAAATTCACATGGACTAGAAAATCATTTGAATCTATTTAATTTATGAGCACTCCATCATGTATGAGCCAGTCCAGAATCATATAGTCATAAATATATAATGCATCAAAATACAAAAAAAAATCTAAACAAATACACACACACACACACACACACACACACACACAAAGTTGCAATAGATTTTACCTCAGAACTTTAGCCGTGAGATAGTAGTACAAACTCACCAGTTTGTAAAACATAACTGGATCCAAATTTTTTCTGACAAAACTGGAGCTTGTTCACATGGCTAAACTTTATTTTCCCTGATAGGTAACATAATTACACCTATGGAACAAAGTTTTGGGTAAAGCAGTTTTCATGGTAGTTGGGCTTTTTTTTTTTTTAGAGACAGAGTCTCCCTCTGTCACCTTGATACCAAGGATGCATCCCCCCAAAAGGAAACTATAGGCCAATATCCCTGATGAACATACATGGCAAAAACCTGAACAAAATACTAGCAAACTGAAAAATATCACATTAAAAAGATAATATGCCATGATAAAGTGGGATGTATCCCTGGGATGCAAGAATAGTTCAACTTATGCAAATCAATAAATGTAATACATCACATAAACAGAATGAAGGATAACCACTATATGATTACCTCAATAGACACAGAAAAAACATTTGATAAAATTTGACATAACTTTGTGACATGAACTCTCAATAGGTTAGGCATAGAAGGGACATATTTCAACATAATATTGGCCATATATGACAAATCCACAGCTAACATAATACTGAATGGGAAAAGCTGGAAGCCTTTCCTCTAAGGACTGGAGCAAGACAAGGATGTTCACTTTTACCACTCCTATTCATCACGGTACTGGATGTCCTAGCCAGAGCAATCAGGCAAGAGAAAGAAATAAAAGGCATACACATTGGAAAAGACAAAATCAAATTGTCCCTCTTTGCAGAGGACAGGATCTTATATCTATTATAGAAAAACCTAAAGACTTTACAAAAAAATTCTTAGTTCTGATAAAGAAATTTAATAAAGTTTCAGGATATAAAATCAAGATACAAAAAAACAGTAGTGTTTCTATATACCAATAATGAATTGGTTGAAAAAGAAATCAAGAAGACCATCCCATTTAAAACAACAACAGAAAAGTAAAATACCTAGCAATAAATTTAACAAAAGAAGTGAAAGACCTCTACAAGGAGAACTATAAAACACTGATAAAGGAAATTACAGAGAACATAAACACATGGAAAGATATTTTATGCTCATGGATCATAAAAATTAACATCATTAAAATGAACATATTACCCAAACAACCTACAGATTTAATATAGTCTTTATCAAAATACCTGTGCCATTTTTCATAGAAATAGAAAAAAATCCTGAAATTAATAGGGAACCAAGAAAAAGCCTGAATAACCAAGCAATCCTGAGGAAAAAGAACAAAGCTGTAGGCAACACAATACCCAACTTCAAAATATATTACAAGGTTACAGTAACAAAAACAGCATGGTATTGGTATAAACAAAAACACATAGACCAATGGAAATGAATAGAGAATTCAGATATAAAATTAAGTAATTATATATTTATAGTCAATTTTATAGATTTAAAATCAATTTGATTTTTGACAAGAACACCAAGAATATACATTGGAGAAAGGACACTCTCTTCAAGAAATAGCACTTGGAAAATTGGATATCCACATGTAGAAGAAATGAAACTGAACTCTATCTCTCACCATATAAAAAAAAATCTACTAAAATGGATTAAAAACTTAAATATAAGACCCCAAACTATAAAATTACTAAAAGAAAACATAGGGTAAACATTTGAGAACATTAGTCTAGGCAAAGATTTTATGGCTAAGACCTCAAAGGCATAGGCACAAAAACAGAAATAGATAAATGGGACTATACTATTATAAAAAGATTCTTCACAGCAAAGGGAACAATCAACAGAGTATAATGACAACCTATTGCATGGAGGAAAATATTTTCAATTTATTCATTCAACAAGGGACTGTTATCCAGTATATGCAAGGAACACAACTCAACACCAAAAAACCAAATAATCCCATTAAAAAATAGGCAAAGAACATAAATAAACATTTCTTAAAATAAGACATACAAATGTCCAACATGTATATGGAAAAATGCTAAGCATCACTAATTATCAGCAAATAAAAATCAAACCACAATGAGATATCATTTTACCCTAGTTAAAATGGTTATAATTAAAAAGATAAAAAAATTATAGATATTGACAAGGATGTAGAAAAAAAGAATACTCTTTTTATATACTTTTCTTGGGAATGTAAATTAATATAGTCACTTTGAAAAACAGCATAGATATTTTTCATAAAACTTAAAAGAGAACTACCATATGATTCAGCAATCCTGCTACTAGGTATTTATACAAAAGAAAAGAAATCAGTATATGAAAGGGTTGCATGCACCCTCATGTTCATTGCAGTGACATTCACAACAGTGGCAAAGATACACCAACAGACAAATGGATAAAGAAAATGTAGCATATATACATGATGGAATATCGTTTGGCCATTGAAAAAAATGAAATATTATCATTTGCAGCAACATGGATGGAACCAGAGGATATTATGTTAAGTGAAATAAACCAGGCACAGAAAGACAAATATCGCATTTTTCACTTACATGTAGGAGCTAGAAATGTTGATCTCACGAAAGTAGAAAGGAGAATGACAGATACCAGAGACTGAGAAGGGTGTGCAGGTGGTGGCAGGGAATGAAGAGGGGTTGATTAGTGGGTATGAACATATAGTTAGATAGAAATAATTTCTATTGTTCAATAGAGTAGGGTGACTACAGCTAGCAACAATGTATTATATATTTCAAAATAGCTAGAAGATAGGGCTCAAAATAGTCCCAAGACATAGAAATGATAAATACTTGAGGTGATGGATACCCTCAATACCCAGACTTGATTATTATACATTCTATTCATGTAAAAAAATATCACATGTATTCCTTACATATGTAAAAATACTATATATCAATTAAAAAAGTGAAAAGAAAGAAAGAAAAGAGAAAGAAATGGAAGGAAAGATGGGAGGGAGGGAGGAAGGGAAAAAAGAAAAAAAAGAAAGAAACCAATGAATTCATAGTCAAAATATTCCTTACTTAACTAGGATGTCTGTATGTATTTTTCTTATGATTGGCTACTAGGAAAAAAAGTTGTGAATCACCCATTTTTGTAAGTTCAGCTCAGATGAATAAAGAAGTCACTTTTCTAATGAGTCATTTTGTTGATTTTTCTCAGCAAGCAATACTCACCTACTCTCCTGGATTTATCCATGGAAGCATCAGAGACATCAAAGTAATCAGGAACAGCAATTGCTATGTGAATCACAATAATCAAGCCAGGAAAAATGAGAAGAGAAATGTGCTTTTTATTTAAATATAGGCTACATCTAATTATCCTGGGTTTCTAGAACCAAGTGCAAGCTCTTTAACTTACGCCGTATAGCCCACCATGTCTCTGGACAATTTTGGAATTATTAATTTCAAGAGTTTATTTGAGCCTTTGACATAAGTGAAAAGGGTGATGGTGGATAGAAAAATCCCTATTTTTTAGTTTCCCTGACGGACTATTTCAAAAGTTGAAACTGACACATCCATCAATTTTTATGAAAGGCAATTTTTCTACAGCTGTCAGTGAACTTCAGCAGGAGCCAATAAGAGAACATGCAGAGAAACTGATAGAAAAATAGTAGAAATGGTAGATTGTTAGTCAGTATAACAATCATGGACTATAGTGTTTGTGTTTGTTGATTTGAATGAAAATTGATACAAATTACACTAGAGTCAAAGTCTACCCATAATGTAATAAATCTCTGCCTGTGTGACGATAAATGTTTAGATTAGTTTAAAATGAAATCTTTCATTGAATCACACCAGCAGTTTAAAGTTTTCATCTGTACAGCAAATGCTGTGATCCTTCAACAGATCTGCTTTGTAGGGCCAATGCACTCACATGTGGTTTCTCAACAGGAATTGCCGTCCAGCACAGGACATCACAGTCTGTCTGACACTGGTGCCTCAGTCAGAACAACTCTGAATGATCAGCTCGAACCCCAGAGGAGGAGCTGAGGGACCTCCATTGCAACCGCATTGTAGAGAACGCTCAATCCAATCCTACCTTCCTGTGATGGTCAGGTTTGTATGTCAACTTGGCTAAACTATGGTCCCCAGTAATTCAAATACTAATCTTAGTGTTACTGGGAAGGTATTTTGTAGGTATGATTAAAGTCCATAATCAATTGAATTTAAGAAAAAGACAATTTTGGATAATCTATTTGGGTCTGATTCAATTAGTTGAGAGGTACTCAGAGCAGAATTGAAACTTCCTGATGAAGAAAAAATTTTGCTTTTAGAAAACAGCTTCAGCTCATGGTTCGAATTACAGCCTGCCTTTTCTTACAAACTGCCCTATGGATTTTAGATTTGACTAGCCAACCAATAAATCTCTTAATTCATACCTCCTACGTGTTCTGTGTCTCTGGTTGAACCCCGCTGGATACATTCCCTCATTTCTTCACAAGCGTATCTCTCTGGAGCATCCCCGGGAGGTTGTTTGCACGTAACTCCAGGGAACACAGTCTAAAACAGTGTGCTTTAATCATTCAATTTTCTTCATTGGATCTGTTCAATTCAATGAACCTCTTACTTGGATCAGCAAGCACTATCAGTAAGTTCTATTGAGCAAGTTGATTTTAGAACTACCTCTTAGTGAAATGGCAGTTCATTTAGGCACATGCAATTTTTTTTTTTTTTCATGCGACTTTCACCCTGTCTGGGTTTTTTAACCAGGTACTTGTTTGATTTTATCCCTTTCAAAACTAATGGTCAAATTCTTTCTTCATCCTAATTTTATCTTCTTTTATGACAGGCAGTTTTCCCATAAGTTACAGTACCTTTGAGTGATTAGCTTCAATGAAATCCTTCATGCCCCTTAAAACTATTAATACTTGGTTAACCCAAGTTAACTTCCTTTTAAAATTTTTTACAGTGACTCTTTCAAATTGTTCAAATTACTCTCCAACTTTCTATTCCTCTCTCTCTGAGAAGGACTTTTTCTTTACTCTTTTTAAATGGAAATAGAAATCATCAAATAGGGCTCACTCATAGTTATATCAGCACACCTATAGAAATCTTGTGACCTTTTTTCATTTCTATCATGATGAAAAAACAAAGAACATTTCTCTCCTATTGACAAGTATAGGAATTCCTGTCCTTTGTTCTCTGGCTCCTGTTTCTTTTGGCTTGCTTGGGGACCTTGACCCCATCCATTATTCTCTTTCTCTATAGAATAAATCCTTATATCTTAAAAACTATTATAATAATCTCTGCATTTCACAGTCATTTCTATGGTACCACCCTCAAACTTCATAAAAGAGTTGTCTACATTAGCTACATCCTTACTTAATTCTTTTTGGATTATACCTTAGGCACTATAATGAATGGCCTAATTTTTAAAGATCATTAATTACCTTACTATTATCAAATAAAATAAACACTTTTTACTCCTTAGTGCTTGATATATTTAAGCATGCTCATAATAAAATAATTTATTATGTAGGCTTTTCATTGTATTTATGAATCATCTTTGTCTTCTGAAGTGGCTCCTATGCAGAATTCTTTTCTTACACGTTTATTCAAACCTTTTTCTCAGTATTCTATTTGGGGTTACATTCTTGTCTTAACCACACACTTTCACTGTGTGATGTTAATATTATTAGTTTTAAGTACAATCTGTTTATTGTAAATAAAATCCAGCTAAAATATCTCCCTAAATTTGAGACCAACATGGACCACTGCCTACTAGATGTACTAATAAGGTAAATCACCACTTTTTCCCCAGAAAATATGTTTTCATGTTGTGCATTTTTTCTCAATACATTCAAAATTCTGTCTAGTCAATTGTCCTGGCTGAACACCTGGGTTTCCTCCCTAATATGTCCCATTTTCTCAACGCTCTCATATGTAATTGATCAAAATAGTCCTAATAAGGGGAATCATTTCTGTGGTCCCATGTGTTCCCAGAAGGAATTTCTTTATTTTCTGTAATTGGCCCCATCTTGATCTGTGACAACCACTGGTGGTAGAAAAATTACTTCAACTTGACAATTAGGATATCTCCACATTTTATGGCTTTAATTTTTTATATTTAAATGTCAGTGATGAGTTTTCTCTCTCCAGTGGTTTTTCCTAACCCATTTCCAGGATGGCATCTGGGAGAAAAGAGAAACATGGAACTGGGGGAGAAATCTTATACTTAACTACTGCCCTCTGGATATCTGAGTATCCATAGTGTAGAATGTTGAGTCAGTCTTATCCACGGATATCCTGTTTTGGTATATACAAAGAATGTGTGGTTGATTGATCTGCTCACTCGTATCTGCTGCTGAATTCCATGACTTCTGAGAGAGTATCTTTTCATGAGTTTCCTCCACTTTGCAGCCTTCTTCTTCTGATCCAAGGCCTGTCCAAGGTCTATTCCAATTCATTAGTTCTTTCAGAACCTCTGTAACTATTCAGCCACCCCACATACATTCCAAGAGCCAAAACATTCTCAAACCTTACTGTATTTTATGTGACTCTGTTATGATATTTTGGTTCCTCCTTCAGCTATCATTAAATTAAATCCATGGTTCTCAACCAAAATTGATTTACTCACCGGGGGACATTTGAAAATGCCAAGAGGTATTTATGATTGTCATGGCTGGAGTGTGGTGCTACTGGTTGGTAACACCACTTCTACTAGTTGGTAGAACCAAAGATACAGTTAAACACATTACAATGTAAAAGTCAGCACCTTAGGAAAAAGAATATGTGGCCGAAAATGTTATTAATAGTGCCCAGGTTGAAAAATTCTGCTTTAGAGTGTTTGTATCATGTAGGACTGGCATTATACCAAATGCAGTACTTCTCTGAGAGACTTCTAGACTACCCAGGCTGCCTTAGAGCAAATAGGGGAACAAGTCCCAATAGTCTTCACTGATTGACCTAAACTTAATTAAAATTTTCTGCCAGCTTATGTTTTTCTCTACCTCTCTGCTCCAGTGGAACTTCTGCAGTTCTCTCCATTATTTTGTGTTATTTTTCAACAAAGCCAAACCTTCAGGCCTATTGTTTAGCTATCAAACTTAGGATTTGAGCTTGATCCTCAAAATCGAACAACTCTTTCTTTGATTTAGGTATGCCGCCTCACTCCACGCACTTGGCTGCAACCGCTAGTGTCTCACTGGTCTCACGCTCTTCAAGTCCACTTACTTTGAGCCAGCACAGCCACAGGAATTGCCCAAGGACTGCAGCCTTTGTGGCATGACTGCCTCACAAATTTCATCCAGGCCCCACGACATTTTTTTTTTTTTCATCTGGTGACGGGGCTAGCTGAAACTTGGGTTTAAGAGCAGATTTCCCTCTGGCTGGGCTGGTCTAAATGCTCCCTCCATGGGCTCTGGCAGAATTCTGCTCTGTGCTGTGTTTCCTGTGACAGTGAGGCCCCGGGTTCCAATGCACAGTCTGATAATCACTTCCTTCTCCCTCTCAGGTACACAGATTCTCTCTCCAATGGGAAAGGAGTGGTGTAGGCAATGCAAGACTGTTTTTTTCTGCAATTGTCAGTGCCTTCTTTCTTGATGTAATGTTAAACCCAGGTACTATAATAGCTCCTCTGATTTTTGGTTCTTCTGAAGGTGCCCCTGCATGGATAATAGTTGAATTTGGTATTTGTGAGGAGGGACAATCTCTGCAGGTTTCTATTTGACCATCTTGCCCCCTTGAATCCAGATTGTCTCTTTGGAAAATATTTATTGCCCATTGCTTGAGTCTCAATATTTCTTTTTTTTTTACTGAAAAACAGTTATTCCCAAGCAGGCCTTTCTCACTAGTGCCAAAGTATCTTTATTATTACAAACGTTTTTACAAACTTTAGATCCTCTTTTTGTAGGTGGACCACAGAATTCACAATCATTCAGATGGGTTATATTTCAGTATCTTATCAATCTAAATTATTTAATTGTTCAAATATATTTAATAAACAGTTTCAAAATTTCAGGGATAAACCTAGCTCTCTTATAGTCAAGAGAGATAAATCATCAATAAATTGATTTCTGGAATTAGAGAATGTTAATGATTACTTAAAGTTATTCAAATGAAGAATATCTGATTTTATTTCAGCAAAACAATTTCTATTTTATGTGAACAAAATATTTTGAGAAACTAGGTTTTTGGGGACTGGGACATCTCAAGTGACCATGGCTGAGGTCATGGCATTTGGAAATCCTGAAGGTCATGAAGCAATGCAGCCTCAACTGGTAGCTGCTGTAGGCTCACTTCCTTGCCCACAGATGGAGCAGCAGTCAGTGACTATCAGTCATCACCAAATACCAAGTTTTTATGGTAAATAAAATCAAATGTTTTGTGAATACCTACAGAAGCTCCTGTGAGCAGATTAAAAACTACTGATTTAATCTAAATTCTGTGTTTTATAAGATAAGGAATTGAGACATATGTATGATGAAGTGACTTATTAAAGATTAAAATATAACAGCAGGACTCTTTCCACTATATTATTCAGCTCATCCTTTGACAGTCGCTGCATGATTACACTGCTAAGAGAATTATGAGTTATAAGATATTCAATATATAGAGATAAAATACAGGTTTACACGATATTTTTCTTACGTTGTGTATATTTTTATGATTTTAGGAGGCTAATAAATACCACTGAAGTCTGATGCTGGAAGAAATATTATTTTCTGCCATTGTGGTTATTTTGTAAAATCTCATGAAGAAATCTGTTCTTTGTGGTACATTCTCCTTTAGCTACTTCAGAAAGATTTGAATCTTACTGAAAAAGTAATCGACCTGTAATACTCTTTGTTCCTGATTGGACAAGATATCAATTTCTTTAAATAGAAACTTTATATTGTAAGAGGAGAGAAATAAATCTTTCCTAACTAGAAATATTGAATTGAAAACAAGTGGGAGTCACTAAAAAGAAGTATTTTTCTATAAAGAGTTAAATTATTTATAACAGCTTTTTGCTACATGTCTTTTTTCATTTATTGTTATTATGTATATTAAAAATGTTGTGCATTTTGTATAAATTGATGAAACAATGCATATAATAAAAATCGAAAGAAGGGCAACCATAGCAGAAGCTTCGCATTAGCTGCAAGCTATTTCCCACCTTAAGATGTAGTTATAACATTTTCAAATCAAACTCCTATGTTTACTGTGCTTTGCTTGGTTTCTCACCCTTTGCAATTTACTTTTAGATATTCAGCCTTTATATATTTATCTGTAGCCACTAACCATCTCATGATTCTTACTTCATATCATAAATTTCTCAAGTACATTTGAGAGTTCAAGAGAAAATGGCAAGTCTTAGGAAAAAGGATCTAGGCCATGACATATATTTTCAAAAAATAAAACCCAAAACCTAACATAATACAATTTACCCAAGTTTTATATCATTTTCCTTTAACAACCTTGCCAGTAACCTTTAAAACTCAGTTACAAAATGATAATATGTGGCCTTTTTCTATATCATCACTGAGCATGTCATGCATAATCTATTTATGGAATGTACCATGAATGCTTCTTAATGACTCCAAAAAAGAAGTTGTTTGGTATAAAACAAACTGAAATAAAAGCCTCTGGCAAAACGTTGATGCTTTGATCACAGCTCGTATGAGAAATAAGCACTACTAGTGGTTTATGACAGTCCCACAAGAAAACTTTACATGGCATATGAAATATGAGTGTGAAAATGACAGGAACCTAAGTTAAAGGACACAGAACATGAGTACCATATTTTCAAAGTTTGTTTGCCTGTCTTTCCTGTCATGTCTAGCTAGAGTAATATTTGATAAGCAGAAAAAGAAAATATATAAATATAAAATTGCTTTTGGAGGGTGACTTTAATGCAACTAATAAGCACACTAACATTAACGCAAGATGATCTAAATGGGCTACCCAATCAAAGTCAGAATATGAAGAATTTACTGTTAAATTGTATTGTCTTTTGTTCATATTGTTTTGTTTCCTTTTCTTATTCTTAAATTTATTTATACTTCCACCCTCACTCTTCACCCTCCTCCATGAAATCCACAAGAAGTAGTATTATAATGAATTCATGTATAATAACTCACTGATCAATATTTCTTTCAAATATTTGGTATTTTGGTACCATGATCATGTAAATAATATACAAGGAATTTTATTTCACTCTAATGACTGATCAAACTGTCATTGCTTTCCTTGTGATGTCAAAAATAGCCTTTAGTTTGGCTATTTGTTAAATGTACTTTTTCCTCACCAAAACTTTTACACAGATTATTAAAATGCTTTCTTTCAATTTGCTTAAAATATGTTACTATGTTTAGTATTATAAAACAACTTTTGTTTTTCATGTATGTCCACTGTATAATACTGGTGATAATACAACAATGAAATGAATTTATCCATTTTTGTGCATTTGTGTGCATAACAAACTGTAAATAAGACTGCCCATTTTTGTGGTGATAAACTATAGGGATGTGCATGTACAACGTATTTAGTGGATTATGTATGACATCCATTGTAACAAAATAAACTAATTTTCTATCCAAGAATCTAAATGCTTTTATAAATGTAGCATACTTTCCCCATGATGATTTCATGTAGGGTTAATTTCAATTATTCAATGGAATATGTAGACTAGTTTGATACTTTCTCTTTGTGTCATATGATATAATAGCACCATAGAGATACAGACATATCAGTCTGAGGTGACATAGCCAAAATTATATATAAGAAATTGCCAAAACACAGATCACTCAATTGTTCTACAGTTTAGGGTCTTCATTTTTTTACCGACAAAGGAAAACATGCAACTAGGAAGCTTGTTTTATGTTGATGTCTTTTTAGGTCATCTTTACACGTTCCGGATTGGCTCTCTTTACTTTAAACTGTTGGACAGTCCACTGAGCCTGCCTGTGGATGCCTCACTGAAAGCCTCTGTGTTTGTTTCTGAGTGATGTGAAATCCATGAGGTGAAAAAACAGAAATTACTTCTTTTTACTGGAGGACTTACATCTCTCACAAGAGGTAAATGTGTTTTCCAATAAATACATAAATAAGAGATGATAGCAAAATGCATTACTTCAATTAAGTAAAAATTAATTCATCACCTGATATGTGCAACACCTTAAGGGTCATCCCTGACAGAGTTTTCTTAATCAAAGAAAAAAAGTAAAAAATCTTTTTTTTCTATCTACCAAACATGAGGTAATAATAGTTATAGCAGATAGTGAACTGAACTGAAAAAAGAACCATGGAATTAAGGCTTATAAAACTACTGAACAGATGCACAATCCATAATTTCAAACTGAAGTAATAAAATAGAAATAAAATGAGCATCAGAATAGATATTTGATAATTTTTGCAATAGCATGAAGCAAAAACTGAAAATAGGGCAACCACAAATAACATGATAATTGATGCTTAAATGTATGTTCTGACTAAAATACATTGTAAATGACTACTGATTATATTCATATCCAGTCACATCAGCAAATATACATTGAAAAAATTAGCATCAATCTAAAATCTGAACTTTTGTCTTAATATTGAACGCTTTCACTGAAAATGTCACCAATTCACCTTTAGAAAATAGCTTTGCAAGAAGTGTAAAAAAGTGAGACCAGGCACAGTGGCTCATGCTTTTAATCCTAGCACTCACGAAGGCCGAGGGGGAATGATCACTTGAACTCAGAAGTTCGAGACCAACCTGAGCAAAAGTGAGACCCCCTCCTTGCCACCAAAAATAGAAAAACAATTAGCCAGGCATGGTGGCGTGTGCCTGTAGGCCCAGCTATTCAGGAGGCTGAGGCAGGAGGATCGCTTGAGCCCAGGAGTCTGAGGTTTCTGTGAGCTAGGCTGACACTATGGCACTCTAGGCTGGAGAACAGAGAGAGACTGTTTCAAAAAAAAAAAAAAATTGTGAAAAATTTCATTAGTGTTATTTTCTTGTCCATTGATTTGAGTCTTGTTAAAATTGTGAATTCTTAAATGAAATACAGCTTCTGATATTTCAGATGGATTTTTTTCCATTACATGTGAAAAGGAATTTATTTTTGTTTTTGTGTTGATGTTACCCTTTAGATTAACAACAGAAAAAATAACAACTTCAAGCTTCATTTTTCAATTTTATTTCTGGGAGGCACTGAAGAATAGGGAAAGATACCAGCTTTGATATCAGGCAGATATATGTTATATTCCAAGTTTAGCCAATTGGCCAAGTCTAAGACCTGGCTCAAGTTACAAACCTTCTCTTTCCCTTATACAGTTACTTTGCTGTAAAGTATTTCATGACTTCTCTTGTGTTCAAGACACCAATAACAATATTTCTCCCTTAACATCCTGAATGGAACCAGCTGTGGCACTGGTTCACATATAGATCATGTGTATTTTACTTGGCACTCTTCTAATTACTTTGCACATATTAGCTAATTTAATAACCCCTAATCCTTTTAATGTTAATCATACCAAATTTGCTTAAAAAACAAGGATGCCATCTGTGGCTTGATAATATTCAGCAATTCCATATGCTTTTGCCACTGTCCATCTCCTCCTGCAACCACATTTTACTCATAATTAAACTATTCTTTTAATCATAGGGAGAACTGACAAACTATAGACCTCTCTTGTATTGATAGGGCACTCACTAGTGGTTGAAGAAAAAAATAGACCAATCCTTGTGATATGATGTGTCATTAAAAAAATGAACTCTTTATTTTCTCTATTTTAGCTCTCAGACAAATGATACTTTCTCATGTGGAAATGTGTGATATATAGAGGGAAGACAGAGAGATTTGAACTATTTCTCTCATCGATGGAAATATGAGCAAAAGAGCCACAAATATTCACTCAAAAGAATTAGTACTCAATAAATTGAACTTAATAATTTGGACAAATTCACAAATATTTCAGGACACTTTAATTTGCAGATATTTAAAAATATTACATAATAATTTTCCTTGTATAACATTATAAAATAGTCCTTCCAATCTCTGAAAATATCAAACATTTACATCTTTGAATACCTTTTATGAAATGATTCTGATATCTATGTATAAGCATTAATGGGTAATATATAGAAATTTTGTTTCTCTCATAGATACTTAAAATGCCTCAGAGAGATAAAATATACATTAAAAATGATAAGGAAGAAAAAAAATTATCATTTTCCTTTTTCAAGATATTTTCTTATTTTTTTTATTTCAGATTTTATAGGGATACACATGCTTTAGTTACATAATTTGCTTTTGTACATTTTGAGTCAAAGTTATAAGTGTGCCCTTCACCCAGTTAGTGTACCCATTTGGTGTGAATTTATCCATCACCTTCTCCATCCTCTCACCTACTTGATATCCCTTGAGTTTTACTTCCATATGTGCACATAAGTGTTGATTGATTAGTTCCAATTTAGTACTGAGTAGATATGGTGTTTGTTTTTCCATTCTCATGATACTTTGCTTTAGAGAATGGTCTCCATTTCCATCCAAATCATTACAAAAGAAACCAGTTCACCATGTTTTATGGCTGAGTAGCACCCCATGGTATACATATACCACATTTTATTAATACACTTATGCATTGATGGGCACTTGGGTTGTTTCCACACCTTTGCAATTGTGAATTGTGCTGCTATAAACATTCAAGTGCAAATGTCTTTTTTTTCCTCTGGGTAGACACCTAGTAGTGAGATTGCTGGATCAAATACTATGTCTACTTTCAGTTCTTTGAGGTATTTCCATACTGTTTTCCAAAGAGATTGTACTAGTTTGCACTCCCACCAACAGTGTATAAGTGTGCCTTTCTCCCAACATCCTAGCCAACATCTGTTGTTTTGGGACTTTTTTATAAAAGCCATTCTCACTGGAGTTAGGTGATATCTCATCATGGTTTTGATTTTCATATCCTTCATGATTAGAGACACTGAGCATTTTTTCTTGTATTAGCTGGCCATTAGCCTGTCTGAAAAGTTTCTGTTTATGTCTTTTGCCCACTTTTAAATGGGGTTGTTTAATTTTTTCTTGCTGATTTTCTTGAATTCTTTATAAATTCTGGTTATCAGCTCTTTATAGGATGCATAGCATGTAAATATTTTCTCTCATTCTATAGGTTGTCTATTTTGCTCTATTGATTATGTCCTTGGCTATGCAGTTCATCCTAGAGATGCAAGAATGGTTCAACATACACAAATCTATAAATGTGAATTACCACATAAACAGAAGCAAAAACAAAGACCATATGATCCTCTCAATAGATGCAGATAAAGCACTTGACAAAATTCAGCACCCTTTTATAAGAACTCTTAACAAAATACACATAGATGGGACATAGCTTAAAATTATTAAAGCCATATAGTACAAAACCATAAAGCCAATGTCATATTGAACAGAGAAAAAATTGAAAGCATTTCTGCTTAGAACTGGAACCAGATAAGGTTGCGCACTATCATCACTTCTATTCAACATAGTGCTGGAAGTCCTAGCCAGAGCAATCAGACAAGAGAAGGAAATCAAGAATATCCAGTGGGGAAAGAAGAGATCGAACTATCACTTTTTGTTGACGATATGATTTTATATCTAGAAAATCCCAAGGACTCAACCATGAGACTCCAGGAATTGATAAATAAATTCAGCAAAGTTTCAGGCTTCAAAATCTATGTACCTAAATCAGTAGCTTTCATATACACTAGTAACAGTTAAGCTAAGGATCAAAGCAAAGACACAATACCTTTCACAATAGCAACAAAGAAATTAAAATACCTAGGAATATATTTAACTAAGGAGGTGAAAGAACTCTACAGTGAAAATTACAAAACACTGAGGAAGGAAATTGCAGAGGATGTAAACAGAGGGAAAAACATATCATGCTCATGGATCGACAGAATCAACATTGTTAAAATGTCTATACTACCCAAGTGATCTACAGATTCAATGCAATTCCCATTAAAATACTAATGTTATTTTTCACAGATGTAGAAAAAAATAGTTGAGGTATTTTTTAAAAGCCAAATATGGTTAAGAATGACTATCAACTTGGTGTTAATGTATACTATTATAAAAGTCAAGACTTTACCTAAATATTATTCTAAGTACTCAATAACTCTGAAATATTCTACATAGAGGCTAAAAATATTCTTATCACTATCTCAGTCAGAAAAGCTTTGATTTTGGATTCAAACACCGCTATAAACTTTTGTTTTGCAATAACTTCATGAATATAAGGTACAACAAATATTTAGTTAATTTCAAAATATGGGATTAAAAATATGGGAATTAATTTATTCATATTCTAATCATTCATAATAGAGCTAGTAATACCCAAAGAACTGCTAAATAGAAATTCTATTGTAAAGTTTTAAAACCAGAAGAAATTATATATTTGCACATAAATTTACACAACTTAAATGTTAGTTGCTTATTTTCATTCAAATTTAACTTTTCACTGAATAAATTAAAGTCACTTAAATTTCATATTATCAAAACAATATTCTCTTTAAATGACTTTACCAGTCATTAAATATTTTAAATATTTTTATTATACTTCAGTTTTAACATCATTTTTAGTCTATTAAAATGATATATTTAAAAATAATAGCATTTTAGGTGATCCTCAGATAATCAAAAGAAGTAGCAAAATTTGGGATTTCCTGAATTGTTCCATTAATTTCCTTTTACAGTGACCTAGACAGACACATATTTCTTTAGAAAATTACTCACTTTCTGGAAGACAGTAATGATAAAATATATGTAACGTATACCACATTCCATTACTGCAAAATATTGTTTCCAGGAAGAAATCATCTGACATTGTCTCCTCTTATTTTCACTGAGTGATAAATCTTTATGCTATGGATAATATCTTATTTTCATTTTACATAAATATCTACCTTGTTAATTATAGCAACATGTTTTATCTGAGTAGCTTAGCTCTATAGAGGAATATTAGTCATATACAGGTAAATAAAAATGAACCTAGCACTATATTAAATTGTTATTTGAGTTATTTAAAGAGAAAAATTGTATTCACATCAATGTGAACTTTAGAGATACTAAATCAGAAATTGCATTTTAACAAGATCTATGGCTGTTCCATATGTACCTTAAAGATTTATAAGCCTTGCAATAAAGAATGTTGGCAAAATTTTCCTTTACTTGTTGTCTAAGAACTTTGCATTATAAAACTAAATAAGCTCTATTGAAGGTTAAGTAATATATATATATATATATATACACACACACACACACACACACACACACATATGTATGCATACGTTAAGGGATATAAGAGATGTGCTGCTACAAAATATACTCAAACTAGCTTTATGTTTATAGACATGTTTATGATATTTGATAAATGACTATGGTGTCATACTTAGATATAGACACTATTCTTGCTATTACAGAGTTTACCCATTAATAGGACAAATATAGTGTGATCTAAAGTTATTGAAAGGTCACCGATCTTGGATTTTGAATCTCTAAGGGAAGACTCTCTAAGTGTAGCTCAAAGAGTTGCTAATATATTACATATGTCAATTTTAGGAAACAGAATCAAATTTTGTTTCTAAGATTTTGTCTTCAGCAACTGATAGGTGGCACCACTTACAGAGATGGATAAATCTGGGGGAAAAGGATTAGGAGAGATGAATCTACATAGTTAACTGGAGACTTCAAGTAGGCAATTAGATGCATGAGTCTGGAGATCAGTGGAAAATCAAAGCTGTAACTTTTGAGTCATCATCCCATAAGTGACATTAAAAGCCGTGGAATAGAATGAGATCATTTGGTGATATTGTGCACAAGGTAAAATGGAACTTTTAACTAATCTCTGGCTTACCACTACTTAGAGAAACACTAGAGGAGGTATATTTAATAAGAAAAATTAGGGAAAAGCAGCCAGTGAAAAATCATAGGAAAATAAGGAGATTATTGCTATGAAAGGCAAAAACACAATTATTTTTCATGAAAGGGAGAATGCACATATCTCTTCGATGTGACTGAAAAATGAATAAGAAAAGAATAGTGACTATTAGCTTTGTCTGCCTTTGAGACACTGCAGTTTTTAACTAGAGCAGTTTTAAGTTTGTTCAAGTAGGATATGAGACTACAATGGGTTGGGAAGAGAATAGCAGGTGAGAAAATCAGTAAGTTGTGTCATAAAAAAAATTGAAAGAATTGGATATAAGTCAGAGAGTTCCTTTGGGTTGAAACAATATATTCTGAAGAGGAAAAGGATATGACATATTCAAAAAAACAATTCTCATTGATATTTTTTGGAATTGGAATAAATGAGAGAAGTGCCAAATTGATATGATTAAAGAATTAAACAAGGGCCAGAATATGAAGGGAATTTTAGGTATGATAAGTGGTAAATGGTTTATCAATTAAGAGCCACTGACATGCTTGAAGAAGGGGAAGGTCACAATCAGAATTTGGTTTAGGAGCGTTGCTACTGCTGCAATTGAAGAATAGATTAGTGAAGCACAAGGGAGCAAAAAAGATATACTGATTAAGAGTATGTTGTGATAATCTAGGTGAGAGAAAGCAATGCCTTCAAGTAGGATTGTGGGAGTAGAGGTGAGAAGAGATGGAGGAACCGGAGACCAGTTTAGGATATGGAATGATCCTACAGTAGCATGGTAGATTGCAGTAGGTGAATGAAGAAAAGAGTAAGGTGATGCTCGGATTTGTAAATCATTTAGGCTGCTGATTATAACATTTGTTGGGATAGAGAACATTTTAGCAATGAAAGATAATTTCCTCTGTTTTTAAATACTCTAGATATCAAAGCAGTATTACCCAATAAGCAATTTGGTATGCAGTTTGGATCTCCCCATAGTGATCTGGCATGCAGAAATAATTATAAGAAAAAAATGTATTGGTTCAGAAATGGATAGGATTTCCAGGAAGAGAATACAAAATTAGAAACAAACCTAGCAGAAATCTTGAGTATTTATCAATATCTAAAGAGGAGAGATTGTTAAATGCAAATACAAAAAACTCAGATTTTATGCAAGTAGATATGTATGGAAATTATATTACTATCAATAGTTTTATAGAAACAGAAAGGATAATATCACTGTAATTAATAGGCTAATTATAAAAAAGATTTTCTTATTTTCATGCAACTAGGAAAAACAAATATTTACTGATGAGATTTTAATATTTTTTTACTTACTAAATTTAAAAATAAACCTCAAATTTTCCCACTTAAGGGACACAATTTCAATATGAATGGCTCTTTCTCAGACTTTTCTTATTGATATGGATGTTTATTTTTCAAATTTGCGTGTTTCAAAATTTTTTTCTAAATTTGTGTAGTTATTAAAATAATTTGACATTTGCACTGTACTTAATTTGTTTTTAATATGTTAATTCTTTAATTGGCTTAAATGGCACTTTGTACCCTTTGATCAATATCTCCTTTTTTCCATCAGCTCCCTTCTCCCAGCCTCTGGTAACCACTCTTCTACTCTCTGTAGTTCTATGAATTCAACTTTTTCTAGATTCTGTACATAAATGAGATCATGTCTTATTTGTCTTTCTAGGTCTTGCTTATTTCACCTAATATTACATAGTCTTCCAGGTCCATCCATGTTGTCACGAATGATAAGATTTTCCTTCCTTTTAAGGCTAAACATATTTTTTTCAGTAATGTAACTTAAGCAGAATCATTCGGAAGATTCTGCTATAGGACTAGATTTCTTCATATGTGTCATAATAAAGTGAGCCATAGAATTTATAGATCACATTCTGAATATGTAGAAAATCAATAGAAAGGGAAGACTGAAAACATATCTTTGATTACTAAATTTGTACATAAATATTACATGCACATATTTATATATCTACAACTTTGTGTGTGTGATTTCATATACTGACTTTCTAGAGCCACTATGAAAAATGGACCAAAACAAGGACACATAGCTTTGTATTTGTGGATTCATAGCTTCAGATGATTACTGTGGTTGACTTTTAGGTATTTTTAAATAGTTTTACTAAGTTAGCTGAATCATTCTATGATAGCATTTTGTAAACATTATTTTGACACATCCTTTTGTTTCACTTATAAGAATTATTCCAATGCTGTAGGGTGAGGAGGAAGAAAGTGGTCAAATCTAGATACAAAGTAATCATCAGACTGATTGTTGTGTTAATCTAGTTAACTTGTCAAAGGTAGCATGATGTGGCCTGATCACCCTTCAAAGCCATGTGAAGTTCTTTCAAAATATTATAATGCCAAAAAAGTATGGGCATATGATATAATAATGGAAAAGAGAATTTTAGAGCAGTGCTTTGAACAACAAGTAGAGTTTGGCTACATTTAAAACAAGTGACAGAGACATAGTCTGCACAAATAAGGCAAAATACACACTAGATTGGAGTTTATCCTATGCTGTGAGTATATTAGGCTTGTAAATTTTACAACCATAATTAAAATGTTTAAATGCAATGTAAACATGGCTCACGTTTGGCATTATTTCTTTCACTAATCTTGCAGAGTTTCATATAAAATAAATCAACCATCACAACACCTTATATCAATAAAGTATTATTACATTTTTTGAAAATGATGACACTGAACCACACAGAAGTTAATTAACTTCAGAAAATGAAGAATTAGTGACTCCAGCTTTATTTAAAGTTAGCAAGGCAAATCGACAACATAGCCACGTATGCAATTTACACACTCCATTTATTTAGCCTAGTTGGTGTTAATTCTACAAGAGTTATGATCAGTACACCTCAGAGAAGTAACCTAGTTTCTCCTATCTCTAAGGTCAAAAAGGTGACCCATTATTAAAAATGACTGTCCACAGAGTTCAACGACTTATTGCCCAAAATAATCTGATCCCTGCTTCCCAGTACCATTTATTGAGAAACAAGAAAAATGACTTGGCCGGGAAAGGCAAATTGAGGTATGTTCTATGACAATTTATTGTATTAATTTGAATTAGTCATGTGGAGTATAGGGCCATGAGGCTTGGGCCCAAAAGAAAGGTACCTTTTGTTAGATGCATAACTAGTTATCAAATATATTTTTGGCAAATGATACCAGATATCTCTCTGCATTACCTATCTTCTCCATAGGTAGAGAATTTTTTCACTTCTGGAGCATTAGTTCTTTCCCAGGTATAGGGCAGTATTCCTTTCTAATATGACGCTGGTCCAATTACCAGCGTCATAATTACATCGGTTGTCAATTGGCATTCAGCTGCAGATACACACTGGATCAACTTAATGATGATATTTTATAATAAACCCAGAAATCTATGCTTTTATAGAATTTATGATTTTCTAGATTCAAATATTTTCTTTTTTTAATTTTTAATTTTTATGAGTATATGTTAATTGTATATCTTTACAGGGTAAATGTGATGTTTTGATACGGTCATACAATGTGAACAATCAGATCAGGGTAATTGGGGTAGTCAGCACATCAGGCATGTACCATTTCTTTGTAATAGAAACATTCCAATTCCAATCTGCTAGTTATTTTAAAGTATGCCCTAACTTATTGTTGATTATATCCGCTTTGTTGTGTTATCAAATATTGTTCATTCTATCTAATTATCTAACTTTATTTTGTCCCCACTAACCATCTCTACTTTATCCCCTACTCCCCACTACCCTTCCCAACCTCTGGTAATAACCATCATTCTACTCTATGTCTCCATGTGATCAATTGTCTTTTATATTTAGCTCCCACATATGAGTGAGATTTGTCTTTCTGTGCTTGGCTTGTCTTACTTAACATAATGTGCTCCAGTCCATCTGTGTTGTTTCAAATGGCAGGATTTCATTATTTTTTATGGTTATACAATATTCCATTGTGTACCTGTACCACTCTTTCTTTATCCATTCATCTATTGATGGA